>JAASAO010002084.1:0-184224 GCA_017311375.1 Mytilus coruscus | reverse complement strand
CAAATATTATCACTGGCCAGATAACTCTGACATAATGAATTGAAAGTTATACTGAAAATACAGACAAACTGGTCTATAAATTTGTATTATAAACCACAGGTTATCAGGAAATTTTGAAATCTATACACTATAATTATTATTTATGAACCGATGTAACCATATGAAAAGATGTAAATTATAAAATCATTTACTTTAAAGAACATATAAAATAAGATTTGTATTAAAAAAAAAGTTTTAATCTCATTGTTCAAAAGAAAATATCATGGTGAACTGAGTACAGTGAATGAACAAAACCAAAAATTGGAAAAGATGACTAACAAACCAAAAGTAACAAAAGTTATGACTCTGGCGCAACCATCAAATCCAAAGGAGTTTTATAATCCCCCTCACACCACTTTTCCTTTTAAAATCATGTAAACACTGACAATAATCAGTCTAAAAAGCCTTTTTCCAGGTGGACCTAAAAACTTTTCTGTGCCTGCTAACAAAACTACAGATAAACCCAATTTAAGTCCTCCAATGTGGTAGAAGCAAAGAAATTTTTACAAGGAGTGTTGTAAAATTTTAAACTATCAGAAAACAGGAAGTATAGATGCACCCCAGATCTGAAAATTGCTAATTGCTTACAAGCTACAACTCAACATTATCAAGCTGCAGACCAAATACTAAATCATTCCCTTTTATAGAAGCGAAGAAAACTTTTATGAAACTTTTCTACCCAAGGTCAGACAGACAGACAGACAGACAGAGCTGAGCAGTTACTTAAGACCCGCTTTTGCTGTTGCTGATGCAGGTAATTACAAATTTAAAAAGTTGGATGAGAAGCTAGGAATGATCGAAATTGCCTAATGAAATCTGCCAATATTTTAACAAGAATCACAGATGTCAGTTAACAGGATTTGATATTCAATTTCTTGAAATTTTAAATAAATTAATCATTACTGTGGATTCATTTATTTTCCTGGGTACCAATTTCATGGATTGAGGAAAACTTGCATTTTGTGGATATATGATTTAAATGGTTTTGCCAAAGTCTGTATATATTCCTATAGAACATTTGTAATAAGTTGAACATTTAAATTCAGTGGCGGATCCAGAGGGGCGAGAGGCGACGCCCCTTTGCTTGCACTTTTTTTTTGGTAAAATGATTGATCAGGCTTGACTTCGTGAACTTTGCCATTTCCGTGTATCTAATTTTATGCGACAATTCTTTACTTATAAAGATATTTTTCTCGTATTTACTGTAATATATTATTGATTATGTCAAAGTCATGTGATTCGCTACGGTGGAGTTGACCAGTGCGTCAAAAACGTCACTCAGTCATTTTGAAATTCAAATTACAGTAACACATTGCTTAGGCTGGGGATGATAAGCATGACACCTTCAAAGCGACAAAGGATCGAGCAAGAACGTATTGACTTCTATTTCACAATTCCACCAAACAGAAAGTAATACTCTATTACACTCTCATGAAAAAAAAGTTCCACAGCAATAGTATTTACCTCACGAAACATATTTAACCCCATACGCCCCAGCCCATTAATAACATTGCTGAATAATAATCCCCAGTCAGTAAGCTCTAGATAGATTTAAAATCTAAGGTACGGACCATTTGATTTGAGGAAGCAGTCTGAGATATTTTAGAGAAAAAATTCTGACCCTGATTTTTGCCTTAAACAAAAATTCTGGCCGTATCTGGATTGAAAACAATACCTGTAATCTTGTCCACTTTTTGCTATTAGAAACAAAGATTTCCAACAGAATTATTGAGCATTAAATGAACATGATGAATGAAAACGGGCGTAATTTTTTGGGCCGGGGTTTGCATGTTGTGAATCCCATATCTGACCGGAATGTCTGTTTCACGAACTGATATGCTAAATAATTTTTCAAGGCCCGACTGCAACCTGCCTGCTCGGTGTGGCCTTTATGTCTTCATTTGTCGACCGTCATTCACAACCGTTGTCATTTCAGACTCATTCGTAGCCTTTGGTTGATTTGGAACCTCTCACTTGCCTTGTTGGGTGAAACATTTCAACCAAACATTTGGATAAAATTGCTAGTATGTCTTTGTTCGTGTCTGTCGTATTGTAAATTTCATTGAATGGCGTATATCTTGTTTTCAACAAGAAATCTGTGAGGTTATGCTAACTAACCTTACAACAAACGAGAATTTTCCATGTTCATTTTTACTGACAAATCCCACATCAAATATATTAGTAAATAGCTTTGGATCCATCCAATCATTTTATAATAGACAATTAATGGGAGAATACGCATCAAAATGTCCAACCCTTACACTTTAACTATAAAATATACATGCCCCACGTCAGGAACCGTTAAAAAGTGCATTTACACTTATTTTATGTTTTTATCCAAAATAGGTCCAAAATTTTTCGCCTCGCTCCGCTCAGCAAACTTTATGTACTCCTCCCCTTTCCAAAATCCTGGATCTGCCCCTGAAATTCATGGTTCCTTATGTACGAACAAAATCCACGAAATTGGTATCCAACGAATAATAATGAATCCACACTATGCAGAAACACACAAACAGGTATAATTTTGGGACAATTTGAGAGTTTAATCCTCAGACAGATCATACTGGGAATGAATTTAGCTATAAATGGTAATAGACTTTAAACAGACAACACCCAGTTAAAGACATTTAGTATTGTGATTTTTTTAAGAAATATGTAACCATACACAACTGACTATCTAGTTATATGTTATACAATGTATTGTATTTTCATTGGAAAACAATCTGAAGTGTAGACCTACTTCTCAATTCATCACAGGGACTAATTTCTTTCTATTTCTCTCATTTCATCAACGGCTTTGTGTAATCTCTGACATACAGGATTTTGGTCATCTGAGTCTTGACAGTGTTTATTGTCAGGTCAGCCAATCAAATCAAACAAACTTCTTGTACTTCTGAAACAAAAATACCAAATAAAAATAAAGATTGTTTACAGAAAAAATAACTTTCACAAGCAGGTTCAACAAAAGGATTACACCGGACAAAGCCAGGAATGTCCAAAGTTACAATAACATTAATTTTCTGTTTGATAAATAGACAAAATAGTTCATGTTATTTTACAAATATCCAATTTCTTTACAGTTGTTGTTGAACAAACATTTATGACATGTTCTAAGCAGTTTAACCATGAGAAAAGCTGATAGTAAGCCATTGTTTATTGGTTTGCCAGTAAAAATCATCCGACATGGATAAAAACTAATAATTCACACTGGAGAATCTGTAATAACTGTATTGCAGTCTTCCATGTCATACATTGACTTTCATGAGCACCAACTGAGGAGGTCCAAAAAATAATAATAAAACATTTTTTGTATACTTTTCTATCTGCATCGATTTTAATTTTGTTTTGCCTTGCTCATTTAAGCCTTTAGTTATTACAAAATTTCTTATAATTTTTATCTTATATCAGTACTAAACACATTAAATTGCAAATTTTTAAATATCAATTTGTAAACTCTCAAAGAGTGCTTTTTATGTGCTTTTAGTGTCAGCTTTTTGTGTGCTATAGTTGAGCTGTTTATATAGTTATTTATTTGCATGCTGCCTGCTTCTTTGCTTGTTTTATTTGTTACGATATAATTGTTTCATAATAATAATTTAGTCTGTGAAAAGCTCACCAGAGCATTAATTTGAAATGTTTGTAGAATCCAAATATAGTTTTACTTACTGTAAAGTGCCTAGTCTGGCATGCAAGCAATTTATTGCAGGTTTCAAAAAGAAAGAAAAAAAAAACATACATCAATGGCAATTTGCTTACACATTTACACCATATATTTCTTTTTTACTAGTTTTACTTTTTAAAAGTATGAAAAAAAGAAATGGTATGTGTCAAATCCATCGATTGACCAAAGGGACATAACTCATAAATATAAAGAGAACATAAGATTATAAATTTATTTGAACAGTTTATCTAACGATCTAAAAACAGCTCTGTGTGCTGGCATTTGGTTGAAACAGGTAGACTTTTAGGTGTTTATTGGAAAATAGATTGTGATATTCCAGTATTTGGAGGGTGAATCAATTTTCTCTCATGTGCATGCACTGACTATTCGTTGTTCTACAATGTTGTATTTCATTGTCATAAAAAAAATCATTGTAATCATTGTATGAAATTTAAAACCGGAAGGGTCCATGATTGGTCAAAGAAAGAATTTCTAAATTTCTATTTCTATACAATTTTATAATGATCCTTATACTGTAAACCTACAATTGCAATTGTGTTCTTTTGAAACAATTTCTTTGTGAGCTGAACAAAATACCGACCAACTGCAAGTTTTGGTTAAAATAGACAAACTTCAATCCATTATAAAATAATTAATAAACAGAACATTGCATTATAACTGCTATTTATCCATACTTGAATATTTCTTGTACCACTGTTTTGGAGTGAAGAATGCTTTCTTATATATTTAAAGCTTTTGTTTGTTTGCACATACATTATGTACTGTTGTCTTGCCATGACATTATCAACTTCTTGACAGAAAGGAAAAATCTAAGATATATATGTCTTGAGTCGCTGTACAAAGGAGATATTCAATATTTTGCAATTATTAATTTTATTTCCTTCTCCTCTCGTTTCAATTGTTATAGGTTTTCTTGTACTATTATATTAATATGCAGCTAGCTGCCATTTTTATGAAGATGGCCTCAATTGGCCATTAACCTTATAAATTGGTTCAATAAACAAGAGGCTCTCAAGAGCCCGAATCGCTTACCTGTAATTTTTGCTTGAATCTTTCATCAATGATTATTTTTGCTTTTCAAAATATATTAATAAGTGGCTTAAAATGCCATTTAAATGTTCTATGTATCTGTCATATTTTCTTCAAAGTAAAATAAACTGCTTCGCTGAGCGCAGCTGGATACGCCATAGAGGTCCAACCCTGAACAGTTGGGGCAAAATGGACACAATATTCAAGCTTGATACAGGTCTAAATTTGGATTGTAATTAAATATTTGACATATTATAGGTTATTGAATAAATGTAGTCAAAGAACTTGAAATTGGTTATATGAATTGAATTTATTAAAGAATTCTTGCTGTTGTGCAATACACTGTGCTGTTGTGCAATACTAAGTAAATCTGTTGTCAGACTATAAACAAATAAAGTTCAATTTATTCTCAATGTGATATTAGAAATTTATGAAAATCAAAGGAGCTTACATCAATAGATATAAACAATTCACCAAAGTATCATGAGAATTGTTGACAGCATTTTGAGTTATTGTCTGAAAAATAGAAAATCCCCCTTTTAATGAATAAAACCCCATAACTCAGAAAAGTAAAATGTAAAATTTATAAAATTCTAAAGGAGCTTTCATCAATAGATATAAATAATTCACAAAAGTTTCATAAGAACTGCTGAAAGCATTTTGAGTTTTGTCCGAAAACTGGAAAATCCCCTTTTTATGAATAAAACCCTGTAACTCGGAAACGTAAAATCTAAAATTTATAAAAATCAAAGGGAGCTCATGTCAATAGATATAAACAATTCACCACAAATTCTTGCAAGTTGGTGAAAGCATTCTTGAGTAATTGTCCCAAAACTGGAAAATCCCCCTTTTTTTAATGAATAAAACCCCATAACTCAGAAACGAAAAATCTGAAATTTATAAAAAACGAAAGGGAGCTCACGTCAACAGGGCTCGACAATAATGCTTGTCCGATACCAGAGGAAAAAAAGGCTGGACAAGTAAAAGCCATATCAAGCTTGTCCGACGGGACAAGTAAAATCATTCTGTAGAAAATAAATAAAATCTAACTTTGATGATCAAAGTAATAAACAAAGAACAAGAAAAAGAAGATAAAAACAAATATTAATTATTTGACATGTTTATTTGCGTTCGATCGATAATTTAAAACTGCTTCTTTGTCAGATACTTTATAACAGGTAAAAGGCATACTATTCTTGGAAACCAGTCTTACCAATCGGAATCACCGGTGTGGGCTTTGTATATAAGGTAACAAGACAGTTCGGCACTGGCACGAAACGATTGGGCTCCATGTTTAATAGACAGTTCCCACTGTTGGAGACATTTCGGGACCAGGACAAACCAGTACCTGTTTCCCTGTAGTTATTCTGTTGCTTTATTATAAGTATATGATAAATTTTGTTTATAAACAAAATATTTTAAAAATAAAATGAAGAAATTATTGACCATAGAGTTAAGAAAATGATATTTGACCATATTTAGACGAACAATATTTGATTGTGTTTGAATAAACATTTTAATATATTAAAAAGAAAGCTGAATCTGAGTGTAGTAAGGCATTAATCATAATATTCAATATTTTATCAACATAAAAGACCAGGATAAAAACCAACTGAGTGTAGACTGACAGGCCTACCAGACTAAGTCTGATGTGCAGAGTCTGATGAGACTTTGGCTTTAATGAAAACTAGAACTTAAGTCCAGTGACTAGACATGACTAGATTCAGTTGTTCTTGACTCATATTTTTGAAAAGGATATCAAGAGATATAAATCAAATTCTGTTTTATTGTTTTAATTCATTTTGTTCATTGAATCAACCTAAAATGCAAAAAAGGTTAATAAAAAGGTTTTTTTTTTTTGGACAAGTTACAATTCTATTCGGACAAGTAAGTTTTGGTATGTACTTGTCCTATTGGGCAAGTTGAAAAAAAAGTTATTGTAGAGGCCTGGTCAATAGATATAAACAATTCACCAAAGTTTTATGCAAATTGGTTAAAGTGTTTTTGAGTTAATGTCCGACATATTGATGACGGATGGACAGACAGACGGACAGACAACGGTATACCATAATATGTCCCGTTAACGGGCGTATAAAAATGCATTTAACCCCTATGTTCCATTTTAGCCATAGTGGCTATGTTTCTCGATGTACAAAGAAATAAAATACAAAATTTATACTAGATACTCTGAAACTCATTCAGTAGTTTCAAAGGAGAAGGTTTTCTTAAAGTAAGCAAACTAGATGTACAAATTGTGAATCAAAGAGCTGATAGCTCTGAGGTGGAAGAAGGTGAATAAATTAAAGGTAACTTGAATTACCATAAAAGCAGCCCCACTAACCCAGCCTGCTTTGTTCCATTATCGCTATGATGTATTTTTTCTTCAAACAAGAATGTGTCATAAGTACATGGATTTCCAATCTATACAATCATTTTCTATGTTCAGTGGACCGTGAAAATTAGGTAAAATCTTTAATTTGGCAGTAAAATTAGAAAGATCATATCATAAGGAACAAATGTGTACTAAGTTTCAAATTGATTGGATTTCAACTTCATTAAAACTACCACGACCATAAACTTTAACCTGAAGCAGGACGGACGGACAGACCAGTAAACATAATGCCCATAAATGGGGCATAAAAATAGTAAGACTTGTTACATACCTGCCAACTTTTGAAGTGTGCGACAACAATTTTAAAGGTTACAATTTTTAGCGAAGTATTTTGCACGATCTGGATTGTCTTGAAAAAGTGTCATATTTGTATGATGAGCTTACATGCCTTTTTCTTAAGTCTGTTTGCATGATTTAAGTTTTAAATCAGTAGAAAAGATGAACATGTAGCTAGCAGACCAGGGTTTATTTTCTTGTGTAAGAATATTAGATGCTTGTTGAAATTTCCAATTTTGAATTATGCAAAGATGTGTCACCCTCATTAGAAGAACATTACAACCCACTGTAAAAATGAGCACCTCTATATTCATATTATTTGATGAAACTTTTCCCCAAGAACTATGCATCTATCAAGTATTAAAGTGTCAAAACATGTCAAAAGAATTTTGTGATGTTTCTAAACTTATATCTTCTTTATTAATTTGACCCTCATTTAGAAAAGTTGTTCCAAATATAATGAATTTTCCCACTTTTGAGTTAAAAATCTTAAAATTTTCTTTCTTTTTTTTCAACAGTAAAATGACCCTTTTTAAGGGACAGTCCCTCATTTAAGGGACACCACTCATAATGGGTGGGGTGGGGGTCCCAATCTGTTTGTTTGTCTTTGTGAAAAAAGAATAGTACATTGTGCTTTAAATGATTTAATTGAATACAAAAATAACATATGTTACAAAAGTATAATGTCAATAAATTAGTGAAAAATACTATTTATTATCTTTATGGTAGTACTGCATCATTGAATTTGGTCAATCAGTCATGCTTTTATCCTTAAGCTGTGTAAGAAGCTCCTTGCAGATGAAAATTCACATGCCATGTTCACGATTTTACAACTTCTTCTTCTTCTTCGTATTTCCTTCCAATTAGGAACACCAAGTAGAAACGGAGTTGTTTTCACTTGTATTATTTAAAGTATTTTTAAAGTACTAGATGAAAACAACACAAGTTCAAAATCTAGCATGTTAGAATAATCTTCAGAGAAAACGTTTTGATTGGCTTATTAATTTGATCATGAGAAACACAGAATTTGATTGGCTGAACACAATTGTCTTACCTTGGGAACAAAATAAGGAACAGATGATTTTCACTAAATCGTGTTTTAGAGCTTTTAACGATACCTTAATATCAATATTTTTAATAAATGCAAGGACGTATTATAAAGCGTTGTGTAAGATAAGAGTGAAGAGAATGAACACAGGGTGAGCGTACTATACTGGGCGAAAGAACTCAGGACTAACAGACCAAGGCGAACATGTAAACAGGGCGAGTTGTCCCGATACCAAATTCACGCATGGGTACTACAAATATCTACATTAAAACATCCGGTTACAAGTAAACAAATAACGTTCATGTAGATGAGATGAAATCTAATAAATTACATAAATAAAAGGGTAAATATTAACGATAGTGATTGTTTTCAATTCTTATTTACAAATTAAATGATTCAGATGCTTAATCATGTGTAAAAATCGGTGTCAAAATCGGAAGTTGTTATGAAATTGTAATACACAGAAGCGGATGCGGCATACGGAGGTGGTTCAATGATTTTAAAGTCGGCACCATAGGCCTTCAGAAGACTTGGTCTTCTTCCACCAAAAATGTCTTTAAAGGACAATAACTCCTTAAGGGTCAATTGACAATTTTGGTCAAACTAATATTTGTAGATCTTACTTTGGTGAACATTTTTGCTATTTACAGTTTATCTTTATCTATAATAATATTCAAGATAATTACCGAAAACTGCAGAATTTCCTTAAAATCATCAATTCAGGCACAATAACCTAAAAATCAGATACCCAATTTGGCTGATAATTTCAGGGCAGGTAGACCTTGATCTAATGAATACTTTAACTTTGACTGATATGCTCTATTAATGCTTTAGTTTTTGAGATAAAAGTCAAAAACTGCATTTTACCCTATGTTCTATTTTGAGCCATGATGGCCATGTTTTCTGAGGAAACAGAAAATAAAACACAAAATTTATTCTAGATAACATAAGAATCATTCAGCTTTAGTTTGGTTTAATTTGGTTCAGTAGTTTCAGAGGAGAAGATTTTTTAAAGTTAGAAAACATGATAAACAAATTGTGTAAAATTGTCCTTAAAGGACAATAACTCCTTAAGGGGTCAATTGACAATTTTGGTCATATAAAACTTATTTTGGTCATATAAAACTTATTTGTAGATCTTACTTTGGTGAACATTTTTGCTGTTTACAGTTTATCTTTATCTATAATAATATTCAAGATAATAACCAAAAACTGGAAAATTTCCTTAAAATGACCAATTACCAATTTAGTGGCAGCAACCCAACAATGGGTTGTTAGATTCATCTAGAACTTGACCTAATACACTTATTACCCATTGTCAGATTTGCTCTAAATGCTTTAGTTTTTGAGATATAAGCCAAAAACTGCATTTTACCCCTATGTTCTATTTTTAGCCATGGCCGCCATGTTTTTTGACGAAACAGGAAATAAAACATTAAATTTATTCTAGATACCCTAAGGATCATTCAGCTTAAGTTTGGTTGGAATTGGTATAGTAGTTTTAGAGAAGATGTTTGAAATAGTTTACACGGACAGACGACCACGAAGGACAATGACGGACGCCAAGTGATGGCAAAAGCTCACCTTTCCTGTGGAAAGGTGAGCTAAAAACGTGTTGTATTGAAATATCTTAAAAACAAGAGTGCACATGCTGAAATGTCTCGCCTTCTTTATTAATCATTGATATTATGTTGATAGTCCTAAATATAAAGCTTTATTACAACTGTCACATAAACTTAACATTAACAAAAACTAAACATTGACCAATGAACCATGAAAATGAGGTCAAGGTCAGATGAACCATGCAAGGCAGACATGTACAGCTAATAATTCTTCCATACAACAAATATAGATGACCTATTGCTTATAGTTTAAGAAAAAGACCATAGCACAAAAACTTAACACTGAGCAATGAACCATGAAAATGAGGTCAAGGTCAAATAAAACCTGTGCGACCGACATATAGATCATAAAATATTTCCATATACCAAATATAGCTGACCTATTGCATATAGTATTAGAAAAAAGACCAAAACTCAAAACTCAACTTTGACCACTGAACCATGAAAATGAGGTCAAGGTCAGATGAAACCTGCCAGCTAGAAATGTACACCTTACAATCATTCCATACAACAAATATAGTAGACCTATTGCATACAGTATAAGAAAAACAGACCAAAGCACAAAAACTTAACTATAACCACTGAACCATGAAAATGAGGTCAAGGTCAGATGACACCTGCCAGTTGGACATGTACACCTTACAGTCCTTCCATACACCAAATATACTAGACCTATTGCTTATAGTATCTGAGATATGGACTTGACCACCAAAACTTAACCTTGTTCACTGATCCATGAAATGAGGTCAAGGTCAAGTGAAAACTGTCTGACGGGCATGAGAACCTTGTAAGGTACGCACATACCAAATATAGTTATCGTATTACTTATAATAAGAGAGAATTTAACGTTACAAAAATCTTAACTTTTTTTCAAGTAGTCACTGAACCATGAAAATGAGGTCAAGGACATTGGACATGTGACTGACGGAAACTTTGTAACATGAGGCATCTATATACAAAGTATGAAGCATCCAGATCCTTCACCTTCTAAAATATAAAGCTTTTAAAGAGTTAGCTAACGCCGCCGGATCACTATCCCTATGTCAAGCTTCCTCGACAAAAGTCACAGGCTCGACAATAACAACTAAAATAACAGAGCTGTGTTGATCAATGGGAACTCTGTTTCCCCTAAAAACAGTTTATTAAATTTTGCAACTATTATCATTTCAATAAAAAGGAGAATTCTAAATTAAACACAAACTTGTCTTGAGTAACCTGTACACCAATATTGTATAACTTGGATAACTTTGTGTTACAGATGTCCTCGGAGAATAAATGTTATATACATATGTCAGAGACAGAGTCATGTCTTCTTTTCCTCATTAATGTCTTGTCACTTACTAAGAGTAATCATAGGATTTAAACCGGTCATAAGCAAAAAACGAAAATTAGTGGCACATGTAGAGTATAGGGACTGCTTAACCTTCTGTAATCCCTTTTGGGATCCTGTCAGTTTGGAGCTATTTTCTGAAATGGCCACCTCTGAGGCAGAAAATTGCTCCAGATTCAGAATCCCAAAAGGGATTAAACCTTCATGTAAATCTGAATTAACTCCACTGTTTGGTGGTAACATATGTTCCCAACTTTTACAGATTCTGTATGACTGATTGCTTTAAATGTTGTGTCTGTTTGAAACATGCTATATAATACAACTATATCACAAGGAGAGCCAGCTTATATTACTTAATTTGACTATATTATGCTTGATTGCACCATAATAAGTTATCTCCCTTATGCTTGGTTGAGCTGTAATAGGTTATCTCCCTTCTACTTAGTTGAGCTATAATAGCTTATCTCCCTTCTGCTTGATTGGGCTTTAATAAGTTATCTCCCTTAGACATTTTTCAATGATATTTCAATTTCTGAATTCATTCTTCAAAGTGCAGTTTAAAATGTACATGCATAATGAATAACATCTTAATTCTAATATCCATTTGTACAAAATTTCAACTTTAAGCTTGATTGTATTGATTCGATGCAAAAATCCCTACCAATTCATATATTTAATAGGAAAATAACAACCCATTTATATATATTTCCCAGCTATCATGACATCTTAATTATTGGGATCATGGGATCATACAAATTAATAGACAAAAAGATCAGAACACAGCTTTTACAGGCTTCTTTACAGCTGTTATCATAATGCTAGCAAGTTAAAGGTTTGGTTGGCTTGCTTGCTTTGTTTGTATTAATGATTGCTCAAGCATTGTAATTAAGATTGACATCTGAAAACAATATATAAAGGCAGAGTTAAACTTGTATACATTATATTTAAATTTGATTGGACACTATCAAATAATCAAATTTTACCTATATACAGGTTTAACTCCGCCTACTTATATTGTTTGCAGATGTCAATCTTAATTACAATGCTTGAGCAAACATTAATACAAACAAAGCAAAACAAGCAAGACAACAAACTCTTACTCTGCATGCATTAGGAAATCGACTGTAATGATGCATTTAGGTCAGGTTTAGGAATTTTTGTCAGATGTTTGGACTCCTTGGTTTTTTCCTACGATACAGGGTAAAATATTTTGCCCCATAACACCCATTTTTCTTTTCATAGAAGACTTAAATAGCTCATAAAAGGTCATTTACCAAAATTTAAGCAGATTCTAGATTTCTTTTCTTTCAATTTGAGACCCAAATAATACCAATGCAAATATAAGGTAAAAGGCTGAGTCAGCCTATTCCCGCCATTTTTTAAAATTAAATATCTCGAAAAGGAGCTCCATAACCTGTCAATATTTTCAGCTTATTCTGTTCCTTAACTAATGCTCTTCTGACTTATAGTTTCAACTTAAAAATTCTAGATTTTTTTAATTTCACCTAAGTACATCCTTAAAC
Source organism: Mytilus coruscus (assembly GCA_017311375.1). Lineage (NCBI taxonomy): Eukaryota > Metazoa > Mollusca > Bivalvia > Mytilida > Mytilidae > Mytilus > Mytilus coruscus. The sequence continues at coordinate 171,283 of JAASAO010002084.1, read as the reverse complement.
AAGATGAACATTATGACCCATTGTTATATTATCTCCGTGAAATTGCACCCCATTGATCTATTTGACATCTCAAAAGAGTTACCCATACCCGCAGCATGTCTGTGTATAAGTTTAATACAAAGAGACCCCCCGTTCTGTGGAGCAGAACAAACACAAATAATTTTGCTCCTCTGTCCTACGAATATCTATCATTTTTTATAACTAAAACAGATGATTTTTTTAAAAATTTCGTGCATGTTCTGGAAGAGAACAAATCAACAATTATTATGATAGGTGGGTCCTGTAATGGGGGTTCAACATGGATAAAGGGCAGAAATTTGCAATGCCACTGGCAAAATGAGGGTTAATTTTACAGGAACAGAACAGGCCACCTACAGACCTAGAGTTGTTGCAGGATCTTAACATGCAGATAATATCATAACACATTTTGGAGATAATTCCCAATCTGTTTTATGATCCTGTAAGTTGTTGTTAGCTGCGGAACTGTAGCTCATAGGTGCTTATGATATTTTTTGACTATTTATGGTCCGCAAATAATGAAATTGTCAAAAAAATATTATAAGGACCTATGCAGTGTTTTCCAAAAGAACTGGCCGCCGGCCAAATTGACCATTTCAAACAGTTTTTTGGCCGGTTCAATCGTCATCAGCCAAAAAAAATATGTGCATATTTTACTTATTGGATTATTTTGTGTGTCGCAATTTTTATTATTGTTCTTGGTTTATATTTACATTTGAGAGTTCCGGTTAGTATTTCTATCTGAACACTCGGCCGTTATCCATGGAACGAGATTTCTTAGGAAAATCCCGAGAGATATTGAGTATATACAAAGTCGTGCCATGTGATGAATGATGAAACGTTCAATTAGAGATTTTTCCCCACTAAGCGACACAAAGGTGTGCATTTTTATGATAATATATTGATAACGTTTGCATGCATGAGTTTGATTGTTTTTCAATTTGTTCTGTTGTGTTTAGTTTAAATCACGAATGAATCAATGCCATGAAAATTGCCTTGCATGATGGTTCAAATAAACCCACCAAGGCCTGAAAACTTCAAACTTAATAAGTGCAGACACAAAAAAGTACTGCTAATAATGTGTCCATTTGATAAGCATGAAATCTTGTCTTAGAATTCACCAGATGCCACGATTTTGAGTCTAGATTTCAAAACTTTTTCGTGGGGGGTAAACCCCCCCCCGCCCGAATTTTCTGTGACCGCCTACCTAATAATTTTGACCTGTTAAGCCAAAATGAATGGAAAACCCTGCCAGTATGAGCTACGGTTCCGCAGCTAATACTGTTGTATGATCTTGTACTCGTATGCTAATGATGTACGACTTTGAATAAAACTACAGTTTATTTGGGTTTATGAATATGATCTGCCAATACCTTTTATTATACTTCATGTCAAAATGCCAGATTTTGATTGGTTAATACGAGGGAGACAATTTACTCTATCCCATGCCAAATACTCTATTACCCTTCACGGAGACGCTTGCTCAAGTGTGCCCTTTAATAAATACGGATGATTGTTATGTACAAGATGACATAGTTTATTACTTTGCATTTGAAATTTAATAGACAGTTATAACAGAACATTCAGTATAATAAATCAAATAACACATATCTGAGAGGGTGATAGAGCAGATTGTTACCCGTCGAAAAGACATTGTCAAACTTGGCTTCGCCTCAGTTGACAATGTTTTCTCGGGGTAACAATCTGCTCTATCACCCTCTCAGCTATGTGTTATTTATATAATGACGAACCTTAAATTGTTCACAAAAGATCTCTTACATTCATTTTAATGTTGTTCCTTGTGGACCTTGTGCACAAGTTGTCAGTCATTTTGTTTCATCAGTCATGTGATCATTTACGTCAGCAAAAGGTACACTCGATTTTGCAACACTGGTACCTTAGACTTTCAAATAAGCTGTTCAGGACTCTCTTAGTTATTATTATGTTCTATTGAAAAGCAATCTTTTATTATGCAACAAAATAAATTTACTCTGATATTAACAATACTATGTTATTGTAACAGTAAAAATTATTTTAAAAAATCATATATTAATCAGAGGCGAGAGGCGCATGGCAGTCAGTGGGCCCCCTTATGATAATTTCTGGATCCGCCACTGTTAACGATGATAAATACAATGTAAATGAAAAATGAATTAATTAACTTGATAGTTATTTGTCATAAATATGTTGATAAAATGAAATTTTTAAGTGGAATATTTGTAATAGAATATACTTTATGATACAGTTTACAGCTAAGAGGGAAAGTTTTAAAAAGATTATATCGAACGTCTTATCATTTTTGAAAAAAAAACAAAACAATGCACGTCGTACATGTTCAAATATGCAGTGTATAATCTAACATACCACATCAAAGTTATTAGTTGTTCTATTCTGTGTTTGGTGGGTTTGTGTTTGACAATCTAGATTTTGTATTTTATGTCAGTTGAATCTTTGATTTTGATATGAATCGTTTAAGATGAAGTACGTTCTGAAGGATGGAAATACTTTTACCTTAATTTGCTGTTGACAGGAATTAAAGTATAATTTTTATCACAATATCTAGTCTACATTTTTTTAAAAGAGCATAGCAAAATAATGTTTCATTGAAATAAATGCAAATAAAATAATTTGATCGTTATAAGACCATCTTAAGACACGTATGACACGCGTTTTACTGTATTAAATTTGCGACATATTTAAGATATAGTCTTATTAAAGACACTTTCAAAAACATGGATTAGGACCTACGACGTAATATATGATTAATATACAAATCCCAGATGAGGACTAAGTTAGTTATCCTCTTCAGGGGCGGATCCAGCCATTTTTAAAAGGGGGAGGGTTCCAACCCAGGATAAAGGGGGGTCCCAACCATATGTCCCCATTCAAAAGCATTGATCGTCAAAAAAAGGGGATCCGCCACTTCTCTTCCTTATAAAACTTTAGTACAATGTTTCCCGGACAAAGCGGCATAACTCATGACGATACACACGGTCACAGCTAATGGGCGTAAAATTTCAAACACAAAAATAAAAGTGCAATTTTCTGTTTTTAATGGGAATAGCTATCTATTAGCTCTGTATTAAAGACGATTTGAAATTATGGGAGGCACTTAACATGCTTAAGTCATCTATTAATAGATGCCTTGAAAAAAGCTCTATATACCTAAAAATACAATAAATATATAAGATATTATTAAAATGATTTTGGATATAAGATGAGATATACCTATACTTAATTCTTGCACTTCCCTTTAGAAAATCATAACTGTATGAATAGAAATATAATGTATGGGCAAATATCTACACGTTGTCTTACTTTCATTATTGATCGATTTTCTCCCAATATATTTAGTTTTGCGCTTTAATTGGGGTTTTAAGGGAATTACCATTCATTGTGAATGTCTGGCATATGGAAATTGCAGAAGGGGAGTATAATTGCTTATTTTATTAATGTATTCGTTTAATCTCATCTGAACTAAAGACTTATATATATATATATATAAATAATTATCAAAATAATTATTTCTGTGACTGTATCATACGATCCTTTACGATAGATATTTATAAAGCTAATCTGCAATCAATTCCATCATTATGCCTAATATATCATGTACTGTGTTACAACTCTAGATTCTACTGACGAGGAAAGGTAACACTAGGCCACCGAAAGCTGAATTTCTTAGTTCAGTCTAGGTGGCCGAGTGGTCTAGAGCGATGGACACAGTGCAGGTGGTGTTGTCTCGATATCCCAATAGCACGAGTTCGAATCCCTGCGATGGAAGAACAAAAATTTGTTTCCGCAAATTTGCAGATTAACATTGTTGTGCTGATATTTAAAGTATAGTTATATATGTTTGGCAATAGGTTGAAAAATCATCATCAAATTTCAGGAAATAAGCTTAATGCCTGAAAATTTCAGGCAATAACTTAATGCCTAGGCGTTAGCTTATTGCCTAGGATTTAAGCAATGCCTAATTTCACTTATTGCCGCTAACATATATATACACCTTATACATTATATATCAGTATTGTTAAAACTTTAACACTGAGGAAGGCCATTTGTTGAGCCGAAATATTTGCAATTATTGTATAATTTATATCATCTGTTCACTTTTCCATCTTTGTGCGATGATATTCAACACTTTTTAGTGTTTTGTTTTCCATCTATTTATCGGTATTGTTGCACAATCTTTTAGACTCATATAATTTTCCCTGTTTGTGTAGTATTGTCAATTTTGATGATCCAATACCTATTAAGTTTACTGGTTGGTAGATTCTTATAGACTCTATATATGATACTAGTACATGTCTATGTTCGAAAGCAGATCTTCTCTTCATTGCTTTACCGATGCATATGTTTGACTTTGTTAAACTATTCTGTGTAAAGACTGAGACTATTATACTAACTTAAAAAAGCCACCAATCAACCAATCATTTTACCATGGAATCCAGTTCAAGTTCTTTTTTCCCACTCTTACCGTACTTATCGTTTCAGAGTTTCAGAGTTATCCTCCCTTTTTGAATCGTTTCACAATGACACACTGTTTTACTTCAAGATGATAATATTTGTTGGCGATGATCTATTATTTTTATATGCTAACTTTTTGACAGTATGTTAGGATGCAGGTTTAGATGGATCTGTTTACTTTTTTCGCTTTCCTAATCAAGGACGCTATAGCTCATCAATTTTACCTTACCAGCACGCCTGGTCGTGTCTTGATCGCGTATACTTTCTCATGTTTCTTTATTACTGGAGTTTTTACATGTATGAACTATTTTTATGTATGGATATAAAAATAAGAAGATGTGGTATGATTCCCAATGAGAAACTCTCCACCACAGGCCAAATGGCATAGAAGTTAACAACTAAAGTTCACCGTACGACCTCCAACAATGAGTAAAACCCATACCGCATAGTCAGATATAAAAGACCCCGAAATGACAAATGTAAAACAATTCAAACGAGAAAACTAATGGCCTCTTATTGTTTACATTATTATCTGAAACAAACTTACATTGATCACAAGACAAGCCCTTGAAAGATAAGAATCAAGTCGTGTCAAATCATTATTCACCATTGGAAAAAAAAACCGCACAGATTGCCATGATTCTCTTGTTGGTATATTTTCTCTGTTTCAGGGTAAACATTGTGCATACTGAAGACAAGAGGCTACTACTTAATGACCCAGATGTACTAGTGAATCGATTAAACCGAGTGGAAAGTGTCCTGGCTGTTCTAAATAGTACGGTTGTCCAACTTAAAACAGAAAACCAACAACAGGCGTTAACTATCCAACAACAGGAACAAACAATTCAACAACTACAAAGTTCATTGAACAGTGTTCAGAGTAAGACCATTGTATTATAATTATCATTGTCAATCTTCGTCTTATATTATACACGACATACCTGCGTATGTATACATTCCGCATCGACAAACGGACTTTGAAATTTAGAGTTGTTAACATTCTCGTTCGTTGGTCTCTAGTGGATAGCTATCTCATTGGCAATCATACCATATGCCATCTCCTTAGTTTTTGTTTTGAGATGTAGCTTTTCAATAGTAAATTCATACTTACATCCCAGCTCTTTTGTTCTACCAGGGGTGTTCTGAGCCGGATCAGCCCTACCAGATCACCGTATCTTAAGTTTCTTTGTTTTGCATGATTTCCTTTGTTCAGTAACATTTTGGCGGGAATGTCAAATTCACAATAAAACTTAGATTTATTTCTACAGAAAATACTAACTTTCAACAAAATTTATGTAGAAAAAATCCAGTGTCTATGCTGGGATTCGAACTCAAGACCTTTAGCATATAGACCCACGATTCATACCCCTACACCAGAACGACTCCCTGTTAATTTAATATATTTAAACATTGTGTCCGGGGCTCATAAAGGGTATATACTTATAGTAATATAGAAAGTATATTATAATGATTGTGTGGCGTTCTAAACTAAATTTTATGAAGCGTAATTGTTTTTTTTTTATCTAATCTAGAATAGCTGGGATGTAAAATAGTTATCCCATTCAGACTTGGTGTGTCAGTGTAAGATCAACCTCTGGCCTGCGGCCATCGGGATGATCTTACATTTACACACCGCGTCCTCATGGGATAACGATTACGGAATATATACGAGGATAGCTCAGCTTAATGTTGTAATTGTCTGTGCCTACATGGGTATTGGAAACTCTGTTCATAATAAATGTCGTGTATTTTTTCAGATTCTGGAGCTACGTACATTATATGGGGAAGAAAACAGTGCCCAAATAATAATACAGAACTTGTGTATTCAGGTATACTATAGATTTGCCATGCAATTTCACTTTTAATCAAATGAAAGAGACCTTTTGCAAGTCCCATTTGAAAAGCGCATCTAAAATGCTTATATGCAAGAGAGAGGCGAAAGATACCAAAGGGACATTCAAACTCATAAGTCAAAAAATAAATTGACAACGCCATGGCTAAAAAAGAAAAGACCAACAGACAAATAGTACACGAAACACAACATAGAAAACTTAAGACTGAGCAATACGAACCCCACCAAAAACTGGGGGTGATCTCAGGTGCTCCGGAAGGGTAAGCAGATCCTGATCCACATGTGGCACACGTCGTGTTGCTCATGTTAGTACAAATCCGGTAATAAGTCTAACTCGGTAGGTCACATTCGGGGGAAAGGGGACGGGATTGTAGTTACGACATCTGGAACATATCCGCTATCATCTGTGAAACGGATGTTCCATAACGATCAACCAACTCGTGATGGCGTCCGTAAAATTTACGCATGGATGATTTCAACTTCACTACTGGGGACTCTGGGTTTGATGCTACATAGAAATGGAAAGTTTACAATTGGGAAGCCGAAATCATCTCTTTTGTCGCAAAGTTTTGTTTTCAACCGACCCTCATTGTCAATTTCTAGATGTAAGTCAATATATGAGGCAGACTTAACTGTATCCATTGTATCCTTTATCTCAAGTTCGATGACATAGATGTGTTAAACATAGTCACCAAATTTTGAATATTTATTGAGAGAACATCATCTATTTAGCGGAAAGTAAAGTTAAAGGCTTCTGCTAACTTCTTTTCTTTCTCCTTAAGAAGTTCCTGTATGAAGTCAGCATCATATGAATAAAGGAACAAGTCGACAAGAAGAGTGGCATAGTTTTCCGATTGTTTGTTGAAAAACACGTCCTCCAAACGTAACAAATATGTTGTCAATCAAGAAATCAAGCATCCAGATAATGTTAGTTTCAGAGAATTTTTTTCTGTTTTCTAGAAACTAAAAATATTTACCAAGATGTGCAAGTTTCTTTAGACTTGTAAAATATGATGCACATAACCAACGTGGAGCTGAATGGTAAATTTCAGTAAGACTGATGTTATAATATATATTAATATATCCAAATACAGGATGAAAATATAATTCAAAAATGAAACGTGTACATAAGAAAGCATCTTTGGATTATTATATCTATTTTCAAATATTTTTTTGGCGAGAGCGAAAAAGAGACCATGGCATCGGAGCGGTGATACTGATGCAAATTTTGATATCGCTTACAATACTCTATATTGTAAGGAGTCACGATATGATGTGTATGAGTGGTTTATTTCATTCCTACCAAATGCTCAATATATATTTTCTCAGTTTCATTAGTTATATCGTTCTGTTAAGGAAAATTTAAAGGACCGAACGTATAACTGTTAGTTAAATGCTTAATTTTAGGCTTTGTTTGGTCCAAAGATGGTAGTATTGCTTCGGCTAAGAAACAACCATTGTAATAAACATTAAACAGCAGACGATGCATAAAGAAATAAGTAAAATGTAAAAGCAAACAAACCATCAAACAGATACAAAGGTTCGTAATCTAATTGTTTATAAAAAAAATAAAAAAAATCACACATTAGTCTAACACAGAATTGTTGCGTTCCTTTTTTTTTGTTGTTGTTAAATATAACACATGTACAACATATATTTGAATAGGAAATAATTTGTCTGTTTCCTTTAGGTTATGCAGGTGGGGGTCATTACACAGAAAAAGGAGCGGCTGTCGAATACGTATGCCTACCACCAGACCCAAATTATGTTAAGACTAGTGGCCAAGATAAAGGCCGAATGTACGGTGCAGAATTTTACAACACTTTTTTTTGCTTCTGATGGTCCAGGTGAAGACGTCCCTTGTGCTCTTTGTCGAACAAATCATGCTAACACAGCTATAATGATCCCAGGAAAGAATACGTGTTACAGTGGCTGGAAGGTTGAATATCATGGATATTTGTCATCTGGATATTATGGCAATGACGCTGCTACAACTTATGTGTGCGTTGACATAAAGCCAGAATATATCATAGGAGGAGTGAATCAAAATCTTGGTAAACTTTTTTTTGAAGTTCTTACCAAATGCGGTTCGTTGAAGTGTCCACCATATAAAAACAACTACCCACTGACATGCGTAGTTTGTTCTAAGTGAAAATAAAAATAGGATAAAAATAAAAATAAAATAAAAAAAATGTTTCAATGTTTTTATGCAACTAATTTACAACTCTCCTCTTTACTTCTGAATGCAAAGACGCAAACTTTAACAAACAAAACAGCCTTTATCTCAACACTGGCCTGCGAACAAGCAAAATGTAATAAATAAATGTTAACCTCAATTTTCCACTGCACTACTGGAGGAAACTCGTACGGTAGGGTCTTTTGGCGAGTAGTAAAAATCTTATTTTGATACGATTACCCTTATATATATATCCCCGCAATGCCAGGCGTCCTGTGTCTACTCATCGACGATATGTTATAAGAAATACTGTCAATAAATCAGTTCTTTGCTGCAAAGTCTCAGTTTGTCACTTAATGTTTTGAAGGATGTAACTAGTGTACCTTATGCACTGATTCTTACTCATACCAGTCCACCATCATCTTGATTGTTTAAATTTGTCATCTTGATTTCGATATAGTTGTCCAACACTCTAAACATCCATCTCTCTATCTCACTGAAGTTTTCACACATCAACGTAAAGAGCAGAAAGACAATATCTTGCACAACGACCAGGTCAAACAATACAGAATGTAAATGTAGAAACGAATTCAAAGAAACATTTAAGTATATTGTTTCAATCTATTCACTAGCGAATTGTATTGGTTATCCCCAACGAATTCTACACATATCAAGTTAACAATAGCGCAGTATATAATACTAATCTTCATCAATAAGTCTATTGAGCAAAAAATAATTTTTTGAAAGATTTTTCCAAAAATTGCTTATCATTTTACGGCAACTATCAATAAAACCACTTTTCATCGTTGTTAAACAGTGAGGACTCTATAGCTAAACATTGCGGTGACCTTTCAATAACATTCAACATAACATTGGGACCAAACTGTCCCTGCACAAAAGTTTTGACTCAATAGATTATAATTTTCAGTGCGGTTACGGAACGTCAAAATCATTTTAAATTTACTTCTGTGTTAATAATATGCAGGCAAAAAAATATTCAAGGTTTCTCTGATTCGATTTCGCTTCAAAATAAAATTATAAAAAAAACCAAAAACATTACCCACGTTCCATGAAGAACTATTATTTTTAATTGCCCGTTATTCTGTATTCCGTAATCCCAATCCAGACCCTAATGTATGTCTTTGTGTGTCAATTCAACTTTGCAGTGTTGCAGTGTTATTTCCGATTTTTGTCGTTTTCTTGGGCGACAGTATCCAACAAAAACTGTAGCTACTTTAGCTAGTTACTGGTTGTAGCCAGCACGTTTTATCCGTGCTTCCTAATTTATGTGCAAGACATAATTTCCTTGTTCAAGAGAGTGGTTATCTGTCGGTATATCCACTGTGTAGTTTTTATGGTGCAGTTTTATAACATAATGTCTAGACAGGTAATGGGGATGTTTGTGCGCACGTACAACTGGTTTAACACCGCCACAATATGTGCCTGAACCGTATGTTGTTTGTTGTTGTTTGACATGTTTGTATGTCTGTTATATGTTTTGAAGAGTCGGGTGTTGATTGGTTTGGTCCGTTGTGCTGTCCATCATTTCTGGTTATTCTTGTTATCCTTTTTTATGTTTATCAAAACACCTTGCATTCTGAATATCCGTTTAATGTTTGTCACTGGACGTTAAGAAAGCAATAGATGATTAACCAATCGAACAGTACATGCCTTTTTGAATTGAAAGTATATTCCATCACGTACATTAAACGTATCAGGCTCTATTATATTACACTGTTTGTTTGCAGTACTTTTTAAGAGTGTTTATAACCCCTGACTGGGTCGATTACTCTGTGGACATTTTTTTGCCGTTTTGTCCCCGATGGTATCACATCACATTAGCTAGCGTCCATGTTTTCGCATCAAATATTGATGACAATGACTGAATGTGTGACAGTCATTTTTTGTAAGTTAACTGTTCATATAACATAAAAATTATTCGAAGCACTCAAGTTTTTTCTACCCTCATGCAGGATCGAACATATGACCTTAGCACCAACAGTTTGGAATTCTTGGTTATCAATGCTCTTCAACTTCACTGTTGATTTTACCGTATTAACTATTTGGATTAGAGACCCACTGATTTATTTATTATCATGCAGACGAAATGCGAAAAGTTAACTCGGTCAAACTCCATTTAAAATGTACATTTTAAATAAAGTGGAAAATATCGGAAACCTGTGTCTAAACCCAAATGCTCGGAAGACCGTCTCAAGAATTACACTTGGACAGTATTGAAAGTAAATATACTATATGTTATTAAGTAATAACTTAAGTTTCTCTTTAGTAAAATATATAACTCTTACTAAATACAAAATAGAATAAAATAATTCAAAGAAAATGAAATTTATTTCACTGTTGTCCAGTCTGATGCTTGGCTAGAAGTGACCAACAAGGAAAATATTCCCGCTTAATATTAATATCACGTGATATATATATATATATATATATATATCATACGTGTACATACGAAGTTCCGTATCAATAATATTCACTAGTACCGTTATTACAGTAATTTCCCACTATTTTATCGAAACGTGGAAATTATAAGTATCAACTTTACTAATTACTATTTCTAGGCATCTCAATAAATACAAATACTAATACTATAGATATATAGCCGATAGCCCAGCAATACTAGAACCACAAAGAAAAGCGGGTAAAGTTCAGTTTACAATCCAAGTGTTTGTGAAACTGACATTCTCTTTTCAAATATATCATCTATGTACTCGTCCTTACTTGTGTCGAAATTCCACCTTCCGTGTCTCTTAATGCGTTCACATCAGACTGGACAGCAGCGGTAGCACAGCCTGCACGAAGAGAATGTAAACCTGAAAGATTAGGGGCGACAATTTTATCCTTTTCACAATATTTTCTTTAGCTGAAGTGTAACTCATCTTCTTATTCTTATGTATCAATTTAGCTATACCCCTTGATCTAAATATTGGTCTAAAGACAAATCAATCAGATTTCTCATCTAAACTAGCTAACTGAATATATCTATTGTACATATTGAATGGACAAGCTAAAGTGCTACCTTTTAAATCAAAATTTTATTACCCTGTCGGTATTGATCAGTTTTACTACGTCAAATGTGTATCTCTAAATAATCATCAAACACTTTCACATCTTTACATTTTAAGAGCAAAGCTCATCGTAACGCAAAACCCTGAATAACCTATCAAAATCATGGTCAAATCACGAACGATCAATAAATCTTCTGAACTTTCGTACAATGAACATAAATCAATGATAATATTATTGTTAAGTAGATCTTTTTGACTACTGGTCTACTGTTCAAACGTTTTGCAGATTCAGTCAGTGATTTAACATATGAATTGTTAGTAGGATCATTGAAACCGTTAAGCTCATGGGCACATTTAATAAAATATACAGCGGAATCTATTACACTGGGAGAACAATGTTTGTCACTAAGATGTGTCAAAAATAGTGCATCATGAACTGGGTTAGCAGGTAATTCTGACATTTTGTGTTCATTTATAAATGTTTTCCATCGTTTGAAACCATAAAAGTACTTTTACTGGTATTCTCGGCTTTGGATTCCACAATAAAGGATGGCATCTTGTTGGCTAAATTCCTAAGTTTGTTGTCCGGGGATGCACCACTGTTGCCTATGACAGTCTAGACGTTTTGTTGCAATCTTAAACCTACAAATAATATTGATTACATTAAAATTCTTGTTTCATTGCTAAGATATGAAATCTCAAATTCTTTCACCAAATTAGGCAAATATGCCATTTTACCACTACCTTTAACATGTTTAACAACTTCGTGCTCTTTTGGTAAAACTTTGTACCTTTAATAAATTTGGTGAGATTGTTAGAATAGCGAATAGCGAATAGCAACGGCCAGAATGGAGCTGATTTCCATTCCGATATAACAAGCGTTCTGTTAGCTCTGTCGTTTTCTACTTTACATAGGGTGCTATAAACAGTTTCGTATAAAAAACTAGGGGTTATTCCCCGACTAAAAATAACCATGGAGGGAAATCCCTTTTTATTCATATAATTGGTACAAAAGTATCATGTTTTTTGTATTTGATTGTAAAAATTAGTTAATTAGCTTTCAATTTAAACAGGTTGAATGATTAAAATAATTTTAAAAATTAGATTAAATATACATGTTTTGAGGGGAGACAACACTGTAAACATCCTGTTTTTTTGGCAGTGAAAATTGAAAACTTATTTGCAGCCACTGTAGCTCTTTTCGAAGCAGGAAACCGTACCCTGAAACAAGATTTTTATTAAAGGCCAGGTAAAAACCTATGAATTTCATACAGTTTTGATTATGGGAAATGTGCCTGTATCATGTTTACATGGGTATGCACATGACCTGATTTCAGGTTTTTTATGTTCAGATTAGGCAACTTTTTCCCCCTTTTCTCTGGATAGAACTTTTTAACTATATTAAAAGTACACTATATTTTTATTTCAATATAAACTAGAAATTTCTGATTCAGTGATATCTAGTTTTATACAAGTATCTTTATTAACCATTCCACCACTAAGGGTCACTTAGGCATGGTCCCTTAAAATATGACGTCATAGAAAAAACTGTTGATTGCACCCATACAACCATGGATATGATTTGGTTGTGGAACTAACCAATTTGTTTCTGTGTTCCAGTTTTGACTAAATGCATCAATTGCTTCCGTACCAGGATACCATATTTTAGAGTTAAATCGTTCACACTGTGTATTATAGTGTGTGGCGAATCTGTTTATTGCATATGGACTCCATAGGCTATTAATTTCATCAAATATGTCAGAATGAATCGCCTAATCATCGTGATCAGTGTGTCTACTGAGCTTTTCTGCATGTGTGTTGTTCTCTCTCGAAACACATTGTGTAATTATGTTTATATTGCTACTTACACAAGTTTGTTTAATGTCAATAGCTATATCTTGTAATTTCTGTTTTCTACTCCCTACTCTCAGTATGTGAGGTACGTTTTGATTGTCAGTATTACTTTTGACGGTTTTGTCACTAAATGTATTATCAAAAGTTTGTACAAACCTATTGACGCATTTTAATTCGCGCCATGTGGAACTCTCGTTCCTTTTCGTTCTGTTCAGTAACCGGACATTTCCTTGCAAAAAGTTTTGCATTCAAATCTGTGGTTAAATAACCACCAAATCCTACATCTGAGGCGTCACAAAACATTTCTATGTCAACAATGTCATGATTATCGACTTTACAAATGTCCACTCATGAGCTTTTGCAATGAAATAGACAAAATGTATTTCGTTAATTGCTTTTTTACAAATTTTGACTGGTGCATACCAACTTGCTCTACTCATGCTACAATCATAAAGGTATCTAGTGTTCAATCTGACTATCTCACCTATGACTAACTGCATAAATATCAACTGACCTACAGTGCTATCTAAAATCTAGATCCAAAAGTACTACACCTTCGTTTGTCTCTTCTATTCAAAATCTTTTCTCAGTTTTCATAATTCTATTTTCATTAACAAATATTTTACGTATATTTGTATCCCATGTATACCCTAGCCGTTTCAATTTCTGGCTTGGTAACCAAAAACCTTCTAATGTGCAATCAAATACTAAGTGTTCTAGTTTATTTTAACTATTTGACTGCTCTCAATGCAGATTTCAAAATTACTATCTCGACCTAACCCGTCGTCAGGAAACATAATTATCCTCTTGCCTTCTGATCGCAAATGCTTAACTACTTCTCTAAGTACTTTTGTAAATATGTACCCTGCAGTTGAAATACCAAAAGGAGGAACATTAATGTATATCTGAGATTTTAAATGATGATAAGCAGATCTGATATCAACACTAAATAAATAATCTCCTTTTGAAAGAGATCTCTTGCTATTTTAGTATCCTCGTACTTATACCTAGATTTAAACAGATGTGGATTCAAATGCCTACAATCTAGTACTAGTCTAGGTTTATTTTTATTAAATGCTATTGTAAGTGGGTTTACTATACAGTTGGTTTATAATAAATCTCAGAAATGCACCTTTTTGAACAAGTTTGTTAATCTCTTCAACCACAAATTTTGCGTTGTTTAAAGACGATCTGTTATTTTTCAAATGTTTAACCTCTGGTTCTGTTTTAAACGGCAATTTATAACCGTTTTCAATAACATCAATAATATGTGTACTAGTAGTAATAGCTTTCCATTAATGCAATTTTGACCTCAATTTACCTTTTGGCGAGACAGGTATATCAACTTCTAGTTAAAAGTGATCACCAGTGACACTTGGTTTCGATTGAGTAGTTTCTATCGTATGATTTTCTTTTGCTTTGTTTACATTTGCACTGAATGAATTTTCAGCTTGATATCAATATAATATTCCTTTATAATAGAGGTCGGTCATTTAAAACGTATCAACCGTATTATATACGTTGACGTATACGCATCTGCATATATACCAAAAATATTATGTGATCCCGAGCTTAAGACTATAATACGTTGTGCCTCATTTTTTTATCTAATTGGATCCTATTTAAAACAATCAAACACAAACTGTCAATATTTGCGATGATGGTGTTTTGCAAAAGGGCGTCTATCAAAGACATGTAAGAGCTATGAATATTGTTTATTTGCGATTTTATCAAAATGAGTTATAGATACATAGATTGTTTTCATATATAATATAAATACATTAATTTTGAAAAAAAACATACTGAGCATCGCTATATTCGTCAAACAACAATTTTGTTCTACGAGCGCACAAGTTAGCACATAAACAACAATTTAACCGTATTCACTCCTATCATGCCTGTAAACTGTACTAACCTTTGAATATTAAAAGTCGGATTACATGTTCCACAAAATCAATATTTCCTAATTGTTTTCAAGTGAACTTTACGTGAAAAATATACCATACACGCGAGTTTCGCGTGAAAGTAATATGAAATCAGTTCATGTGAACTTTACGTATTTATAAACTTATTTTACCCGAAAGGGATATAATTCAGAAAAAATCAATACATGGATATTTTCGGGAAAACAAATATTTGTACAACGAAACGGAGAAAACCAGATAAGCCATGATATTTGCCCTGTTTCTAAAGCCCGAAAAGATGAAATATATACATCCTGCATCGTAACAAAATTTTATAGATCTTCTTGGGAAGTTGACGAGTTATTACAAGACTAGATTTCAAACTGTCCTAATCCTGACAAAAGATGCCTGTCTCTGATTTATAGTTAGAAAACATGTTTAATATATATTTGAAAATATGTTTGTCAATAATGTTATACACATTGTAAAGCAATACCTACCACCTACATGTACATGTGTACACATCGTAAGTGCATGCGTTTCATATCCATCTTCCCATGTAGTAAACGACATTTAAATCATATGAAATTGAAGCAAACATATTCAAGACGTTTTCCAAAAACAAGAGTCAGATACACAAAAGTACTAACATTAGAAATTAATCAGTTGCCCATCTGCATTATTGAAAGTATATACAATATTAAAGCTCGAGATCACATACTGTTTTTGGTATATCTTCAGATGCGTATACGTCAACGTATATGATACGGTCGATACGTCTTTAAATGACCGACCTCTATTACTGTACAAATTATTACTTTCAAAATTTTAAAATATACTTATCTTCTCTTTCTTTTCAAGACAATTTTCCGCCCAGTGGCCTTTTTGCCACAATTAAAACATCTCCTGTTCTCCATGTAGAGGTGACTCTCTCTCTAGGTGGAATAAGGCACTTTTCTGTTTGTCTTCAACTTTTCAGCTTGTTCCTACGTTCACCTCTATTTTGCGCTCTTATCATCTTCTTTTCATCTTCGGAGTCGTCGGCAATTGGATTAGTTGTGTACTCCTTAACGACTTTCCACCCCAATTCTGATGAATCAGCAAGTTTAATTTTCTTTTTTTAATGCGTTTCTGTCTGTCTCTTTTAATTGCCATATCTTCAACAATCTTGTCTCTTGGTTTGTGAATAGATTCAATCTACGGATAAATCTGGTCCGTCTAACTTTGCTTTTGCCTCCGTCAACTTCGTCAGGACTTTAACCTCATGTTTGTACTGGTTTTCGTTCCCCTTCCGTTGGAATGTGTAGTTCTCCGACAAAGTTTCTTCCATCTTGGACATCTGAGATTGACTGATATGTCGCTGAGATTGCTAAGCCTCGCTGAGCCTGTTATCTATCAAAGTTCTTGTTGTGAAACAGATACAGCATTTTGTACTTCTTGGACAATTACTTGTTTAACGGAATTATCCAAACTGGGGTCCGTCATATTTCACTGTTGTTCTGTCTGATTCTTGGCTAGAAGTGACCAACAAGGAAAAAATTCCCGCTTAATATTATGGATTCAGGTTTTCTAATATCTATATTGTTCAAGTGAATATCGAAGGATTGTTTAGGAATCGATGGTCGAAAACAATTATATATCTATGGACAAAGATTAAGTCATTCTTATACTTTTGTCACTTCCATTTTTAATTGGCTGTTGCTACATGGAGTAATAAAATCAAAGGAGGAACAAAACAACAACATTTAAAGTCTAATAAAAAAGACAAAAACATCGTCAGAAAGAAAAATCAAGAAAAGACAAACACCTTGAGCATACAACTCAACTTCACAGAAAACCCAAATATGACACATATACGTTTATTAAATGAATAGTTGAGATATATTATACTAAAAAAGTAAAATTGAATGTCTAAACACACTTCAGTATTAAAGACCATTCGCAAATGCTAAAAGAGAGGCAAAAGATAACAAAGGGATATTCAAACTCAAATATCAAAGTCGAAAATAAACTGACAACGCCATGACTAAAAAGAAAAAAAAAAAAAAAAGACCAACAAACAAACAATAGTACACAAAACATAACATAGAAAACTAAAGGCTGAGAACCCCACCAAAACTGAGGATGATCTCAGGTGCCCCGGAAGGGTAAGCAGATCCTGCTCCACATTTGGCTTCCGTCGCGTTGCTCAAGTTAGTACAAACCTGGTAATAAGTCTAATTCGGTAGATCACAATCGGGAACAGGGAGCGGAATTTTAGTTACGACATCAGGACATATCCCTATCAACTGTAAAACGGGTATTCCATAACGGTCAACCAACTCATGATGGCGTCCGTATAATTTACGAAGAGATGATCACTTCTCCACTTGAAACTCTTGGTTTTATAGCTTCCTTGCGAGCAGGAACCCTCTATCAAGTAAATCATGATAGGAAATACAAGCCCTGGAATATCGTATCAATTGGGAGATATATACTCCGAATGCAGGCGCTGCTGGAATGTTGCTTCATAGAAATTGAAAGTTTACAATTTGGAAGCTGAAATCATCTCTTTTGTCGTAAAGCTTTGTTTTCAATCACCCTCATTGTCAATTCTAGCAGTAAGGCAAGATATGAGACAGACTTAACTGTATATGGTGTATCCTTTATCTCAAGTTCGATGGGATAGATGCGTTCAACATAGTCCACAAATTTTGAAATATTTTGTGAGAGAAAATCATCTATAATATATTGGAAAGTTAAGTTGAAGGAAACTGCTTATT
Source organism: Mytilus coruscus (assembly GCA_017311375.1). Classification (NCBI taxonomy): domain Eukaryota; kingdom Metazoa; phylum Mollusca; class Bivalvia; order Mytilida; family Mytilidae; genus Mytilus; species Mytilus coruscus. The sequence continues at coordinate 153,221 of JAASAO010002084.1, read as the reverse complement.
TCTTTTCTTTCTTCCTTAAAAGTTCCTTTATGAAATCAGCCTCATATGAATAAAGGAACAAGTCGGCAAGAAGAGGGGCACAGTTGGTTCCCATTGAAATGCCGATTGTGTGTTAAAAAATACGTCCTCCAAACAAGAAAAAGAATGTTGAAATTTATGTAAACAACAACTTTATGTAAGAGTGAAGGTTCCAGGTGAATACTTTAGTTAAGTTGGTCAGTGAGAAACTATTGTCTTGTTAAAATGTGTGTATTGTGAACAAAATTCGTCACTGTTTTGTTGTATTTGACAAAAAACAAAAAAGAATACATTTTGTAGGTTGTTTTATATTATGGCACAACACCCTTACATGTATTGCATACAACCATAAGCAACGAATGTACAGTTTCATAATGTTCTTTATTTAAGAATATTTCACAAAACTTCAACTTGTAACGAAAACTCACAATTTTATATTGATCGGTTTTGTTGTTGGTCATATAATTTATCTCTATTTTGTTTTGTAGTGCGCATGTTTTATTGAATAAATTTTATCTCTTGTCATTTACGGACTAATGATTATGATTTTTCTTATTATTTTGTATGATACATCAGTCTAAAAACAATACAAATAAATAAAGACTGAGCAACGCAAACCTCAACAAAAGCCGGGGTGATCTCATGTCCTCTGGAAGGGGTAACAGATCCAGTTCCATACGTGGTATCCGTAGTGTTGCTGACGGAAGTTAGCATTCTGTGATAAGTCTCATCAGGCTATGTCATAATCGTCGAAAAGGTAGAGGATGTTAGCTACGGCAATAAGAACTTATCTGTGGTCATCTGTGACATAGATGTTCAATAACGATCAAACAAATTATGATTGCGTCCGTAAAACGCTCGAAGGGATGACTAAATATTTACCACCAGGAACCCTTTGTTCAATAGCTTCCTTGTAAGTAGCAATCCCCGCATGAGAAAATGTTGAAAGGAAACGAAAAGTTTGAATATTATATCAACTTGGAGAAATGTATTCCATATGTAGGCGCTGCGTGAATGTTATAACATAAATGGAAAGATAACAATTAAAATATGAAATCATCTCTTGTCGTAAAGTTGATGTTCATTGTAAGTTTCTAGATGTACGTCAATGTATGAGGCTAACTAAGCTGTATATGTGATATCCATTATTTCAACTTCGATGTGATTAGACAGACATGTAACCGCATTTGACGATTTTTATTTTTGGTAAGATTACGTTTTGATTTACAAAAGTTTTGGTGTTAGGTGATCCTTATAAAAGTAGCTCAAGAATGAGAGGCCGTGCGCACTGACATCAGTAACATGCGTTTGGATTGAATATTCATTCAAATTTATACATTTATTTAATTTGTAGTTTTAAGGTTATATCTTTCTTAAAATTTATCTGTTATTGGGTTTATGTCTTATTGTAATCTCGTGTTTGTCATATTGAGTTTATGAGAATAAACGATTAAAGTTTAAAGTAATGTCATTGCAATACATGACTGTCGCCATTCAGTGTATCCAACTACTACTATAAATATTGTATTTGTCCTTTTGCTTTTTTACTTTATGAGCATAAATTGGTCGTCTCGTGTAAATATAAAATATACAGGAAGGTTGATATTTCTTAACGCTGATTTTGCCTTCCATTGAACAACCAACTATATAAGCTTCATTTATTGGTTCAGAACCTCCTTGTGGTTTGTAATTTCAACAATGTACACCAACAGTTCATTTAGATAGTGCTGAAACAGAAGCTTGCCCTTTTAACGTTAGTTGAGGGTTATCGTTTTGTCCAGCTGAAAATAGAACTTGCATACTAAGGATAAGAACATGCTAAAGAGATATAAATATATATTGCTTTGCACGACATCGAAACGCTGAATATATTGTAAAGGCGTAAGAGAAAACAATTTACAGGAAGGAATGCTAGGATCTTAAGCTCGTGACAAAAACTTATAAAACCAAAATGAGAAGAAAAAAAATTCAACATAGACAAAACAGAAAAGGTTTTAAGCAGAACAGCCAAAATTGTCTTATGTCAAATGCGTCTGAGACAGTTGTTACTTTATGTTTCATTCAGTTTATGTAAATGAAATGAATGCCTCAAAATGAAAGTGTTCAATTAAAATGGCCAAGAAAATGAAGATTCTTTTATTCAGGTTACGGTAGATTAAAGTAACGACTTAACTCCCGCTTTGGAATGAGTAAGGGTCTGGATGGGGTCCTTTATTTCTGTATTCTCTTATTTTGTATGCCGTTTTTCTCTATTCTTTATACTTTTGCCAATTATTCTCCATTCTTTATATTTTAACACCTTACTATTCTTTATTTTTGATCTTTGTGGTCTATTGTTCTCTATTCTTTATATTTTTGCCCATTATTCTCTTTTCTGTAAACCTCCATCCACACCCTTATGTATGGTTGAGAAAAGTATTGTCTGCTTTTCTTTTGTGTTTAACGAAAAATGGGACATGGGGTAGGAAGTCATATCCCAAAATTCATGCACTCAGTAAAACCCAAAGTATAGAAATGGCATTCGGTATACGTGAGAGTCAAATTGGAGCTAAGCTAACACCTCACTACTGCAAGTTTAATGTGTAGTGTAGGGTGTTGTTGGTCGAAGTTTATTTCACTTTTACTAATGAGAGTTTTATCTAATTTTTATATTCAATTGTTGACCTCTGTTCTCTTCTCTGCTGTACACAGTGGTTATCTTATTCGCCGCATGAAGCGTTGATCTCGTTTCTACTGTATAACCTCGTTTTAAATAATAGACAAAAATCTATTGTCTCTTTGAGCGAAAACTTTTATTGTATAGAACGATTAACCTTCGAGTGTTGAAACTGAATTAAAACAAAAACCTCATTTAAATACCATCAATAAAATATTATACAAAAGACTTATCAGGAACGCTCGAATCAAACAGGCTAAAAGACCAAATACAATAGAAATAGAAATAGAAATAGAAATTCTTTATTAATCCAATTATGGACCCATGCAGTTAAATTTCATACAATGATTACAATGATTTTTTATGACAATGAATTGATAAAGTACAATGCAATAGAAGAAGAAGAATAGTTATTGCATGCACATGGAAGAGAAAAGTTAATAGGGAGACAATCAATAAATATGTAAGGATTATTCCACTTTGAACATTATCTAATAATCTTTTATTATTGTTCAGAGTTGGAAAAAAGAAGGCACCACAACTGATCCAATATAAGGGTAGTTTTCTCCCATGTACACGCAGCAACCAATTACTAAATATTTATGTATATCATATTTAAATTGCAAGAACTGGATTAGCAGTGCACCTTTCCAAATTTGACTGCAGTTTAACGCATATATTAGGCATTAACATATACATGAAAATACATACACATAGATAGAGTAATGTGTATTTTATCTAAAATTTAATATATATAGATAAACTAAATCATCTTAGCCATTTACAGAATTTTTGGATCTCAATTCAAAACTCTGGATAAGAAATTACTTAACTTTTCAAGTATATATTTATCTTCAGTAGTCATTAACCATAAACATTTTGATTTGCAGTCTAAGTTATTAAACTTTTGACAGTGCTCATGAGCTTGTGCATACAATAATTCCCGAAAGTTATTATCTAATGGCCAGTTTATTACAAAATGCAACTCATCTTCTATATCATTATGAGGACAAAATTACAAGTTCTCTGTGACCTATCTATAGGTTTGTTTTTATGTCACTCTTTTCCACTGATAATTGGTGGGCACTTAAGCGAAATTTACATAATATTTGTCTTAATTCAAAACTTTGAATATCAAGATATTTTTCCATTTGGAAAATAATTTTATGAGAAAAATATGTATCCAGTTTTCCAGTAACATTTCTTTATCATTGTACCATGCTTTCAAAAACAATGTCTTTATCTTTTTCATAAAAGTTGTTTTAATATATTAATTGAATAATCAATACAATATGTTTCTTTCAAATCAAACGTTTCTAGAATAAATTTAACAGAGGAATACCATGTCATAGTGTTATTTTCATGCATATTTTGTTACACATAAAGTCTTCTTTCAATAAATTTGCGTTACAATGATGTAATCTATGATAAGCAAATAGCTTATCATAGATAGAACAATATTAAAATATAGGAAATCTTCCTAATTCTGGTTGTACAGCAACATTTGTACTTCTATTATTTACGCCTAAAATATACTTACAGAACTTTAAGTTCATTTTATCAGCAACATTATTCTGGTATATTTTTCATGTATATTAATTTTGTAGCATCTTTTTCAAGATGCAGAGTCAGTTTGAACATTCCCCATATCTCTGAGCCATACAAAATAATAGGTTTAATGGTATGGTTAAACAGATGTAAATTTGTTTTAATACTAGCAGCTGAGTCAGATAAACATCTATTAAGTTTATATGAAGCTTTTAAAGATTTATTAGATAGGTCTTCTTTGCATAATTAAATAGGCCACGTGACTGGAATATAACTCCAAGGTATTTATATTTGAACACAGTTTCAATTAATTCATTCTTAAAATAGAATGGTTATGTGACGTCCACTTTTATTAAAATTAAAACTTTAGTTTTTTTAAGTTAATATTTAGGCACGATGTATCACAGTATGATTCAATGCATTCAAGCGCTTTTGAAGTCCATCAGCGGAATTTGAAAATACAATGACATCATCTGCATACATAAGACAGTCAATGCGACTAGTGCAGAGTTTTACACTATCAGGACATTTTAGTAAACAGTTTGGTAAATCATTTATAAATAGATTAAAAGGACAGGGCTTAAAAAAACCTTGTCTAACCCCAATATAAGAGTTGAACATGGACCTAGTTTGTTATAAACTTTTACTCTTAAATTATTGAGTGTATACATGTGTTTAATTAAATGGTAGAATTTTCCTCTTGAGAATTTTGATAAGGATACCTGGGTGTATCACAGTATCAAAAGCTCCTCTAAAGTCAATAAAACAAGCATAAAATTTACTTCCTTGCATTTAGTATATTTATCTATTAAGCATTTGAGGATAAACATGTGGTCTGTTGTCCTTGATTTATTTCTGAAGCCAGCTTCATACATACGAAGTTTAAGAGCATTGAAGGCCGAACATTCCGAAAGGTTTTGCCAAATACGGCTTAGGTAATCTACTCCCGGGTATTAAATCCTAAGTATTTCGAACAATTAATAGTTTTGAAACAGTAAATTTATAAATGATAATTTGATGTTGAAAAGTATTTTTCGTGCTGTGTTTTGGAACCGAATTTACAGGCCTTCTGTTTCATAGATTATTTACTAGGTTTCAGTTGAAAAGGCGTTTTTGGTCTTCTATCGTACGTAATGTTTTCATTTCTCCTGTTGTATAAAACTTTCAACAAGATATCGTACATGATTTCAGTCATTTTTTCAGGATCTTTTCAGACTTTGATACTGTTTGCCGTTTTATGCATTTTACTGTCAGAACGTTTGGTTTTGGTGTCATGTATGCAGGTAACTGAACAGGCAAGAATAGTTTGCACTAAAATCGCAATCTTGCGTTTATACTTTTTTAACACGTATAAACGTTTTATTTGCTTTTATACCAAATGTTCATTCAAATTCATATTGGACTGATAGTTTCAAGGTTAAATGTGTTGGTTCTTTTTGTATTGTATAGCTTCACTATTGACCTTTCTGTAGCATATCTTATTACTATATATATATTTCTCAAAAGACTTTTTAAGAGATATGTACATGCTGTTCTGAAACCACGTATTTAATAAAGTGCCTAGGACGGAACTCAGTCGCGGATTTAGAAATTAAGAAAAATGGTTATATATGATTCTACTAAAAATAATGGGTCTTAGCAAATTTTGATTAATTTTTTACGGGATTTTGAAAAATATTTATAAGAAAGGGTGCCACCCACAGTCCCTCATCACGGATCGGCCTTTGGGATAGTTGCAGGTCATCAAAACCTTAGGGTATGACGGACGAATTTTCTTATCCCATACTATAAGACGGAACAGTTAATCTGCTTCAACGGTAACATGTCAACAAAATTATTTCTTAGTGGAAAATATTTTGTGATAAATTGTAACGTTTTACGTTTTGCGAATTTGTATATATAGTTATATGCAAACTTCTTTTGTTTATTTGTGGTTGTATTATTCCTTTGAAATTGTTTATGTCACGATTATGTACTTATATATCATATATTCACGCTTTTGATGATTTTTTCTTTCGTTTTAAACATATAAATCATATAGAAATTAGTTTGCCTCCCAAAATTACAGTCGTTTACACTATTATGGAAAATTTAGGAGTTGGTAAAATGGAAGTTGTCCTTTCAAAAATATTCTTATAAAATCTGTATTTTCAATGTGTATTAATGTTCATTAATTAAAGTTAATGTAATTGTTTATTTCCTTGCAGCTGCCATTTGTTACTTTATCTCTTAATCTTGACTTATTTATTGATGTCTGCAAATTGTTTAACCGCAGTGTTTTGATAATCTACTTTATTTGATAAATCAGGCGTGTCAACCTTGAGGTCACTCCTCCTCAACATCGTCTATAGTTATCAGAAAGTTGTTTTAAGTAGCAGTTGAAATTTTGTGAAGGAAATAGATATACATGCTTATTTTTGTAACAATTTTATTCTGTATTTATTGACCTGCCATCCACCCGTAACACCTCCGAGATTGTGGTTTGTGCTTTGGCAACATGCTATGAGGGCAATGTAATAATGGATGTTACCCATTCTTTACTTGTCACAAAATGATTACCTGAGTTCTCAGGCAGCTCTGAATAAAACGGGAAACTAGGCAGCCCTCTCGTCGGGTAAAGGAATCATTTGTTTGTCCATTTGACAGTTCTTTTGGATACATGTTTTAGTGTGCAAATGGTTTTTCACTCGAGGTTATCCGTCTCAGGTTGCAAAGTGAGCCCATACCCTCTAAGCATGGACTGGGCCAGCGCTCAACATGCAGGTATATAATTTTAGAGTCGGTATTAAATGTACTTGAGTTACCTTTGTTTGACATGGGATGGGCCAGCGCTGAACATGTATAATATTTCAAGTAACACGTGTTCTTCGAATTATGCTTCGAGCTCTTGTCATTACTCTCTATTAAAGGCTCTCTTTGCTATTAAGTTCACATTGTTTGAGGTTTCATTTAATACTCTACGAGTTATGTTTCTGTTAGATGTATACTCAAGCGGCTCATAACTTTCTCCTTATGGTCTAAGTTATTTGAAGTCACAGTAATACATCTACACTCTATCGTCTATTGCAGTTGCAGCGATAGATGCTCGAATAATGTGAATTTAATTTCTTTATTGAGATATGTATTTTATTTATTTTTAAACACATATCAATCATAAGCATGTTGCCCGTAACGCCACTTTTATAATTTTTATATTTGTATTTTATTTATTGTGTTTTAATTTGTTATGTAAATATATTAAAATTTTTCTTTTTGATTTATTTTATTTTTCCATTGGATTATTATTATTATTCATAACAGGTTTGAATAATATTAGATGCTTCTAACACACATTAAATCTTATATGAGCTGGGGAAGGTCGTCGTCCGTTCATATCTTTGTTTGAAAGAAACCCGGCACATACAATGCACCAGCTGTCATATGTATGTAAAGATTTTGATAACCTTTGTGATCTTTTCTAACATTAGATTGATAAGAAACAATTTGTGTCAAATCGTTTCTTCATAGCACATAAGGGACGTTCAAGTATGATTGTGTGGTTAATATATTTTCTTTGTTTTAAGGTCAATCTGGTCACCACAGCAGAAAAGAGGTTATTGCTCAATGATCCAGATGTATTGGTTAATCGACTGAACCAAGTGGAAAATATTGTGGCGATACTGAATGCTACGGTGAAACAGCTAACTACCGAAAACAAACAACAGGCAGTAACAAATCAGCAGCAAGAGATAATCATTCAGCAACATCAGACATCAATCCAACAACAACAGGCATTGATAAACCAATTCGAGCAGACAATTAAACAAGTACAAAGATCATTAAGCAGCACGCAAAGTAAGACTCTTTTGTCATAAAACATATATTTATAAAATCCTGTACATAATCAATTATATGAATATTTTAAGAAATAGAACAGTTAGTGATTCTTTTTCATTCAATTTTGGTTTCCTTGACCATTTAAAAAAAAAAATTGCTACCGTTTTTACAAATACAAAAGTGACCAAATATGTAATCTTATAATCATAAAGGTCACTTTTATTGAGAAAACGATCAGTGTAGATAGTGGTGGAGTCTTAGGTCAAAAGTTTTCCCTATTATTTCATATAAAACCACATTTTTAATGTAAAACTCAAAATTGTAACAGTTTGTTACGGTTAGTATGAAAAAAAGTAAAATAATTTCATGATTTTATCACTAAAAATGTATTTATTACGTGTCATTACTGAGGAATCATTATTTGTATACAAACATTGAAACTTCGAGTGATTTATCATACAAAATTCATATTAAAAATTTTGTCTTTAAACAGTGAATTTCCCAAAATATAAATCATAAATAAATTTCATAAAATTGCAGGAATTTACAGATATTCTGCATTTAATGCAGACATTTCATTCAATGAGGACAAGAAATATCTTCAGTAGAATTTTTATTAGAAATATGCTTTTCTATAAAACATATAGCGTTAACTCAAATGGTGAAACATTTTTGACCTCTGAACACTTTACAAATATTATCTCTCACTTAAAGTTCTGAGGTATCTCGAAATGTAAAACTTGTGAACCATCGGAACAAATTTGAACTTAAGACAATATTTATCTTCAAGAATCATGTTATAAATTTTTTGTTCATACAAAATAAAACTAACTTGCAATGTTTTAGTATATTGACTGGTCTACCTTAATCAAACAGCAAATACCATCATGTCGATTTCAGATTTTGGGGCAACTTATATTAGATGGGGAAGAAAGCAGTGCCCAAGTAATCGTACAGAATTAGTTTACTCAGGTAAAGAGATTTATTTGATTAGATGTATCATATATTATTAATAACAGTCACCTAAAATCCAACATGCATAATCACCTACTAACCAGAACTGTTTCAGAAACTTTTATATATGGAGACTCTACCAAGGGGTTGTTACGACTGCCCCACGGTATCCCCAAATTTTACTTTAGAAATACTGTATATTGCTCATCTTTTACCCTTGTAATAAAAAATGTAAGTCCAAATACATTAAAGAAATCACAAATATCAATAATTTTACATTTCATATACAATGTTTCTTCAGACCTAGATTCTCTTATTTCTGGCATTACTTTTTGTGTTTGTTTTGTTTTTAAATTGATATACAAATTGTATTCATTTTGAGTAAATGCGTGCCATTTTCTGTATACATGTATCTTGTACATTTTACTCCTTTCATCTAAACTGCATACATCAGAAGATATAAAGTCCATATGCTAAGCTCATATAATTTACAATATTGTTTTATCAACTCCATCTTCATGTGATGTCCAATCATAATGGAGGCGTTAAATCTGATGCTTCAGGAAGAAAGAGTCTCACTCTCCTTTATGTGGGGAACCCTTGCAACAACTCTTTAGGAAATAAGTGGCCGTTGTCAGTGTTTGTCCTTATTCATATGCCTCATTTTGCTGTGATATTCCCAATTTCGAGCCAATCATCCTTGTTGACCCTATGGCAGGGTCTACGTACTGTATTTGCTGTTGATTTTTTCTCGTCCTGAATATGCATGGCATATTTTCCATCAGACGTTAAGCAAACAATAATGTATCAATCCATGTGACTTACACATAAGGAATATAGAGTTGACAAGGATCCTCTTTGCTGTTCTCTGGGGACTAATGCTTTTCTATTAGCCCAGATGTAAAATTGATATTCTTCGTGAATAAGTTTATTCAAAGGATCAATGATTTTACATGTATCGTACATAAATTTACAATCTTTATACACTACATTACCGAAAAATTATGATGCTGTTTCCCGTTTCATTAGAATTCTAGAAGAACATGTTATTTTCAAATACAAATATGTGTCTCTATGAAAGAATTAAGTAAGAGTTTGAAGCAATACATGGTGATGTAATCTCTGACTTAATGATTTACTTCTTATACATCGATTACGATCATTGAAGTCTCAAACGACACTAAATACATGAGTATAGCGAATGAGCTTGGAAATATACTCACCAAAGTCTCCAAAGAAACATCACCGTCCATAGATGAAAATTAACAATCTTTTGTCGAAAATGTTTGTTTTAATTTTCCTTGTGAAACCGAAATGTCCACATCTAAAAATGAGAATTATTACTATTAATATAAAATTGGTTATTAGAGTAAATTCCTCTGGTAAATTTCTGCAGCAGAATTAGAGATATATTGATTATGTAAGGCAAATAGTATTTACGGTACGAACCTATAACCCAGGTTATTGCAATCAAATTTATAAATTAAACGAAATTCAGAAGGATTTCTACTGAATTTAACCATCCATTAAGATTCATAACAATAGAGACATGAATCTGCGGTAAGAGTCGCAATTGGTGCCCATAGGAATACCCACAAGATATGGACACAATTTATTGTCGAAACGTTAATGAATGTTGTCAGGAGAAAATTAAATGCTTTGATCATATCAGTAAGTATATCTAGCATAGGTAAGTAGTAGAACAATCACTAAAAGCTGAGATGTACAGATATTTATTTTCAAACAACACGTCATGAAATGTGCAAGGAGTGTTTATTCAAAGCATTGGTCTATCATTTTTTTGCCCTCAAACATCACCAACGAGATATTAATTGTCGAAATGCGCACCTGTTGCATTAAAATTGACACCATTTATGTTATTTCAGTCATGCACTGCTTCTCCACGGACATCATATATTTCATAAATTTTCCGTTGACTATAAATTATTCAGCGTAAACTACGATTGCAACTTTCTCAGGGAAAGTTTGCCTTATATTATAATTTGGCTATCATTTTTAACTGACCATGGAGCGTGTTAACGAAGCTGTCTTAGGACTAGGACATGTCTTAGGATGGTCTTAGGAGACGTCTAAGTCTTAAGTCAGGTTAACGAAAGTCACCTAAGATAAGATATGTCCTAAATTTGGTCCTAAAGTTACGATAAATACATAGGTGTCTTAGGATGGTCTTAGGATAGTCATAAACGTTGCGATGTCCTAAGTCGAAATAAAACAACAAATATGACATGTAGTAAGTATTTGAACAAAATGTATCTTTGTGAATAAACTATTCCATGTCTTCTCCTTAATATTATGCACCCATCGCAGCTATCCAAAAGTATGTTTGACGATGTCATATTATTACGCTCATTTAAAATGGTAAATGGTTAACTTGTATTGTAATTTGGAAAATATTTTAATTTCGGTTACAGTTTCAGAAAATTTGGACTTCTTTTCTTACTAAGGCTGATTCAATACATATAATGAAATCGAGTGGACCAACGGACAATACTATTTTATGACGCTTAAATTGCAGCACGATAATAGCCTCTAACAAAGTTTTGTGACAACTGAGTTTAGTTGTTGTATGAAATTTATCTATCATTTTAATATTATATAATAATGTATCTATTAGTATAACATTAAAACTTTATTTTGCGTTAATATTTTTTTCATAAAAGATGCAATCTCCCGCTCTTTACATATATACTGAAAACATCAAAATATATTTCATTTAATTCTCTACATATCTTTATTTATTAAACAATGTGTTAGGATGGTCATATGACCATCGTAGTTAGGATTGTACTAAGATAGCTTTGTTTTACATCCCGTAAGACATGTCTCAGACACGCCATAAGACCATTCTAAATAATGTCCTCAGACATACCTTCGAACATATCCTAGGATACTTTCATTGACATGGCCACTGGTTTTTAAAATGATGTGCATTAAAAGATGATACTGATTCGCCTCTTCCATTCGTGCCTTGGTCAAGTATGTATCTGAATCTATTTGCAGTAGTGTCCAGTATATATATGTATTGATATAGTATGTAGTTGGACTTCAACTTTCGTAATGCCCTCGTCTGCGCCTCTGGTATTATCAATGTTTAGGTCAATACAATTGACATTTGTGCAGTCGTTATATCACGACACTGCTGTTTTCAAAAGAATCTATTATATAAATCATATTAATCGTTATAACAGTAAAACGAGAATTAATGTTGTAGATCAAGAAAACACTTTAATCATAAGAGTTTTATCTGTTTTTCACTGTATATTTTTAGAAATTGTACTATATGAGCCGTTTGACACCGTTTGAACATATTTGTTCGTTTGATACTCTCACTTACAGGAAGTTTCATGATGAGTATTATGTTTGATTTTTAACGATATTTGCATTTAAACAACGTTTTGTATATATGAATGACATACGCGTCAATTTTACTTCACAGGTTATGCCGGTGGTGGTAAGTATAGTGAATCAGGCGGTGCTTCTGAATACGTTTGTTTACCACCTGATCCAAACTATTCAAAACAATTGTGTCAGATCATGGACGGATGTACGGTGCAGAATTTAACTCCAACTTTTTGCTTCCAATGCTGACGATGAGGATGTCCCTTGTGCTCTCTGTAGAACGACTCAAGCCACCACTGTTATAATGATTCCTGGAAAAATACATGTTACAGTGGCTGGAAGTTAGAATTTCATGGATATTTGGCTTCAGGATATTATGGGATGCAGCTGCTTCTGCTTACGTTTGCGTTGACATACAGCCAGAGTATATTATTGGAGGCGTTGATCAACATTTGGGTAAACTTTTCTATAACGTTGCTACGAAATGCGGATCTCTGAAATGTCCACCGTACATCAACAATTATCCTTTGACATGTGTAGTTTGTTCTAAGTAATAAAAGTAAAGATAATGAATAAAGAATGTAATATTGTTATAATTTCTGTAACCATGAATGTATAGCAATACGTATACATGCCTTCCAAGCTGTCGACCCAACTAGTCGCACTCAATTCTAAGAACAGGGCATTCTTATTGTTATCTCTCTAATGAGTTTTAGAGCAGACTTAAAATACTCAACATTGAGTATGAAAAGCAAAATTTAATGTGTCCTGTGAATTTGGTGTTAAGGAAAACATACTATATTCAAAGGCTCAAAAGCTCGAAGCCTGCCGAAACTTTATATAAAGAACACATTAGATTTAAACCGTTTGTACAAATAGAAACCAACAATTGACAAAAATAATAGAAAAGAGAAGCGAAAGATACCAAAGGCACATTCAAACTCATAAGTCAAAATAAACTGACAAAGCCATAGCTAAAAATGAAAAGACCAATTAACAAACAACAGAACACAACATAGAAAGACTGAGCAACACAAACAACACCAAAAACTCATTAGTCATTTGGTTGGTAATATTTAGTATCCTCATACAACTAATTGTTTGTTTGGAATTTTCAATTATGTGTATTTACATGGAGGTTAGATTGGAACATACAAAATCGTGAGGATATCTTTAAATTAAAACCTCAGATTTATCTACAGATTAAAATTATTATCTGTAGCCGGCAATCCCAATTCCGTTACAATAAAAATGGTATTTGCTGTTTAAAAGCTGGTCGGGTCGGAATCAGAATAATGGGTCCGCGTAAGGTGTCATACATATGTCTACTGTGGACTAAATTATTAACATTAAATGTATCACCAATTAAAGTCGGTCTTTAGAGTAATTGTGAAACTACCTACTCGAGGGCAGTTTGAATCCGATTTGGATACTAAAATCCAATGCTTTTTCAGAGTTGATACAGTCTGTCCTGTTGCAATCGTAAATGTACAACAGATACATCTTAGTCAGGCATATATCTTGACTTACATCTAGAAATTGACAATGAGGTTGCGAACAACGCATAAAAACATAAAATGGTTTCATCTTTCCAATTGTGACCTTTCTTTTCGTATGTAGCAATATTCCACCAACGCTTGTATATGGAGTATTTAAACCAGTTGATACGATATTCCAAGGCTTGCATTTCCTATCATAATTTCCTTCATAGATTGATTGATTGATTGGTGTTTAACGCCACTTTCAGCACTATTGTTCTATTTCGTAGCGGTCAGCTTTCATTGAAGGAGGGAGAAAGAGTGCCCGGAAAGAACCATTGGTAGGAAAGTCAATTCGGATTGGAATCGAAGAACGCACCTGCTACGTTCCGGATCAGAACTCAACACCCCAGTTCTAAATAGAGGGTTGCTCCATACAGGAATCTATTATATCAAGTGGTGAAGTTAATAGTGATCCTTCCGACAATTTTACGGACGCCATCACGAGTTGGTTAACCATTATCACATTGGTTATGGAATATTAATATCACAGATGAAGCAGGCTATATATTTTGTAATATTTTCCGGGATTACTCTTAATAATCTTTTCCCGGATGTGACCTACCGAAATAAATTGATCATCTGATTTATATTTACATGAGCAACATGACTGGTGCCACATGTGGAGCATGATCTGCTTGCACTTCTGCAGCACATGAGATCACCCTGGTTATTATGGGTTTGTGTTGCTTAGTCTTTGGTTTTCAATATTATGTTTTGTAGACGTTTGATTGTCTTTAGTGGTTTTTCGATTTTACCATGGCATTGTCAGTTTATTATCGACTTATGAGTTTGAATATTCATTGGTATATATTCCTCCTGTATTTTATCATCATGCATGTAGTTTTTGCGCCAGACAAACTAATTCAACCTACAATCAAAGCCTCAACGTTTTGCTCTAAGTGTTTCTGATCACTGAAAATCTAGAAATTTACCTTAACCGCACTAAGAAGTATCATTTGTTTTGAATAAACAAAATAAACACTAGCTGCATCATGGATGATTCGAATTCTTTGCAGCAAGTATATAGATTTCATCAAGATAAACCAGTGCACTTTCAAGTGAGTCAAGATACGCGATTCATTTCACATAGGCGACAGTTGTAGCCTTTTCTTCCAGTCCTCTGTCCATATCGTAAACTTGTATATGTATGCTGGCTCGTTTCAATATGAGCCGGAGTTCCTTCAGTCACTTAATGATGTTCTTTCCATTAACAATCCAAATTTTTCAGATTGGGTTCCATTAAAATACACCCCAGAACTAGAAAATAAAAAAAACAAAAACAAAAAAAAACAAAACAAAACAATAGACACGACTTTCTTCGCCTCATTTGTAGACTTATACCTCGAATTTGACATACGCAGTCATCTCAGTACCAGAATCTATGAGAAACGAGACGATTGTAATCTTGAAATTATAAATTTCCCCAACCTTAGCAGTAATGTACCAACTTCACCTGCATATGAGATATACATTTCCCAACTAATTCGGTATTCCCAATTGTACCCCAATGTTTGACATTTTGTCTCTTTTGTCTGTTTGTTTTCCTCACACATAGTTGTCAATATAATGGAATTCTATGCGACTGTCATACAAGTGAGAGTTTCAGCTAGCTATCAAACCACCATTTTCTATATAAGGAATTGCCTGTACCAAGTTAAGAATTTGACAGTTGTTTTTCATACGTGTGATGTGTTTGCGTTTTGGTTTTGCGACTTGATAAGGGACTTTCCGTTTGGAATTTTCCTTGAAGTTAGGTATTTTTGTTTAAAATTTACTTTTTCGACGCTGAGACATTTTACAGATGTAGTTGTATTTTCGGGGTATGAAATGAGATTGATTTATTCACAAATTGGGCAACCCCGAAAGGCCCCACATGATGCCACTTCAGCAAGAGTTAAAATCTCTGGAAAAATAAAACAACCCGTTTTAAATTTCATGCATTCGAAGCGCTTTTCTAGATGTACCTTCATCAGGAAACGTTCAAAGTCGAACATTTAAAAGCCACGGATGTATAAGAACCGAAACAGTTGAAGAACTATATCATCAACTTTGTTAGAGTGTAATTTTATCGTCCACTGTAATTAATTTTGTCATATTAACGTTTTGGTTATCGTCTGTTAAAGTCATTAAGTTAAATGACCATCCTGCTATCCTGCTATAAGAGATTTAATATAGCATGTTCTCTAGGTCACGTAGTAAATACTTTTATATGATTTATATGTTTTTGTAAACAAAGAGTGGGAGAATATTTGGAGAATATTTAGGTCAGTTGGAGAATATTTGGAGAATATTTAGGTCAGTTGGAGAATATTTGAAGATTATTTAGGTCAGTCGGAGAATATTTGGAGATGATGGGTATATAAGAGCCCCTGTTTTAGTGTTGATAAGAATTGAAGGCGAGAAAAGAACTATACAATATGAAACGTTAAAAGGATTTTGTTATCTTGGCAGATTCTGGACAGATTCTGGGCAGATATTAGCAGATCTTGGGAGGACTTATAGATTAATAGAAATTTGTGTTACATTACCATTCAACTGTTTTGATAATTTGTCCGGACAGTATTGGACACTGTTGCGTGGTTTTGTTCGCTCAGTATTGGACACTTTTGCTTGGTTTTGTCCGCTCAGTATTAATCACTGATGCGTGGTTTTGTCCGCACAGTATTGGACATTGTTGCGTGGTTTTGTCCGCATAATATTGGACACTATGCGTGTTTTTGTTTGTGTGTGCACAGTATTGGGCACTGTTGCTTATTTTTATACGGAATGTAATGAAATCCGTTTGTGATGTGTGAAAGTGATGTACAGATGAATCTTTGAATCATACATTTTGCGAACTGTATATTAATATGTAAATATTCGCCTGGAATGGAATTTTAATAAATCCCAAAGCCGAATACTTGAAAGCCAAGGATGTAAAAGCACCGAAACAGTTGAAGAGGTATATCACCAATAAGGACCTAAAATAATTCAGTTCTGTACCAAAATTTGATAACTCCAAAGTTTTATCGTACAGTCTTCTGGTCTTCTGGCATATTTATTACTTATTCAACATGTATTACAAAGGGCTTACATAATACTTCAAAGAATGTCAGTAAGACCTACGTGATTTTTACAAGGTTGCACTTTTGTAAATATGGACAATGTATTCTCCCATAGGAACTCCTTTTACGGCTAAAACTGTGCCACTTTTACTATGAAGTTTCGTAAAACATTTCATTCTAGAATTGGAAGTTCATATGCACTACTATTTTTTCAAAGGTAAAACATAAGGCTGTGCTGAATATTTTCAAATTTATATGCCGCGAACTTCTAAGAGTTTAAACTTATACTAAAATTCTGTACTACCACTACCTTCACTTTGGGTCTTCCTCATAATTCAATTTCTCCGCTATCCATGTGTATTTATACTGGTAACATTTCCAAGTTATCTGTCAATGAGATGAAACATAGAGATCATATCTGGGAACCAGCACGTAAACAAACACAAAATATCCATGAATGCTATATATCTCCTCAAAAGAGTCGTGGTTTGTGAAACAACAGTATGTACGAAGTGCAACCTACATTCAATAATTGCTTTTAATTAGGATTTTGACTTGCTTCGGCAACATGACAGGTTAAACATGTGGCGAATACTTTACTTACACTTCCTGAAATTCGTTGTTTGTGTGGCGTAGTCTTTATTTTTCTATGCATAGTTGTTTGTCGATTCTTCGTTTTTTTTACCAAGGTGTTGTCTGTTTTTATTTTGCACATGATTATTGATTGCACAGTTGTTTTTTCTCGCTTTTTTCTTTGCACATACGAATCAAATAGATGCTTTGGAGAACATACCATAACCTGGTTAGGGACACAGCACGAATACTTATATCTCTTTTATTGGTTTTTTTTTTTTTACACATAGTTACCAGTTAGAGGAAAACAATCTTATTACTTAAAATTAAGAAAATCTGGATACAGTATCGATTGCTAGCAGACGGTTGGTATTGAATATTGGTTAAACGACAGGTCACTCACTTAACATTCATCAGCCAATATTATAAATAGAATGAGATATGGTATAAGTCAATCAGACAGCAACCAAGTGCAATACACACGCACACATGTTCAAATCGAGATACGTCCGTCTATAGATTAACGTCAATTCAATATATGAAGCTCTGTATAGTTTCAGGTCATAAAATGTGAACCAAGATAACAATCTATACCAAAAATTGTAATTAACACCCAATAATCAGAATTCGAAGGACAAACTTAGTAACACATAACCATAAAACAACCTGCTTTGGGACAGTCATGGAAAAATGCTTTTATTTTGAAAGGCATTTTGATAATAAAAATCATATAAATAAATTTATTGCAGAAAATGCCCAGGTAAGAGTTATAACATATGCATATGCAATTGTGTTTATTGCTTGAACTTAAATAGACCTTAATTATTAACTTATATAAATGTCAGATGATTATGACACTGATTTTACAACTATTGAGGTCAAGATTGTGTGTATTCAGTTATATGTGTAATAAATTTACATAATTTTGACCTCAATATCAGTATGATTATCGACTGCCAGATATATTAATATAACTGTGGTCAATTAATACCACCTTTCAGTGTAATTGTTTGAAAAACATGGCAGTTGTCCATCATACTGGTATTGTATGTATCAATATTCTTAATTGCCTATTGTTGCAAGAATGGGAATAATACCATTTCAAAAAGTGTGCAAATGGCAAAATTAGGGTACTTTGCAAATTTGCATAGCGGCCATTTTGCCTTATCATGACGACAGCCATTACAATAGGATTATACATGCCCCTCTTAAATGTAAATGTCAATATGCCAATTCCTATGTTGAATCAACAAATTGTCCGCATATAGGTGAATTGTACATGTTTTTGGCTTTTGTCTGTGTACAAATGAACATTGTCTATTATGAAAACTTTCGCCCTTTTCAGTTTAAAAATCGGAAGCGTAACTGTAGCATAATTGCTATTTAAAATAACGGAAACTCGTAATAATACAAGATTCAAAATAGAAATCAAGTTGCAAGAAGAAATTGTTCATAATTTTTAGGGAAACACCTTGCAGGTTGAATTCTCTTGTTAAATAACTGTTATCTCACCTGCTTTCCTAAGTTTTCGGCCAATTTTTTTTAAAAACATGATGATTTCATCATTCTCAATTCGTAAATAGTCTTTTAAGCATTTTTCCTGAGAATTATAAAACATTTTGTAAATATCCGCCAAAGGAAGTTTTCAAAGACACGTTAGTTTTAGATCCAAGACGGAAAAGGACTGGATTATCCGCAAATTTGATATAATTTATATTTTCAATCTACAACTAAGGGAAGTAATTTAATCAAAAGGACCAAAGTCACGTGGTGCAAATCATATGAATAAAGTACCTTGGATTTTGCCATATGGGGAATCAACTCTGATATCAATACACATCTTGGAACTAAAAATTTATTCATTGACTCACAGGAACATAAGATACTAATAAAACACTTTCATTATTCTTATCAACTGCTTAAATCTGATAAATCACATTTTCCACATTAATTAATAAATGGCAATTTAATATAAATTTTCATTTAAAAAGTAACTATATGCAAGTGTATATCTAAAATAAAGAAGTTTTTCGCCAAACCTTTTCTTAATTTAAGGACAAATAGCATATTAAAAGTTGGCAGTTGATGATTAAAATGGTGTATAAAGTTTCTGCAAGTCATAGAAACAGGATCAGTTTGGAACCCCGTCTTTATTGAACCTGAAAAAATATTGTAACCTCAGTAGTGTATACAAATGATAGGCAATTGAAACTGACGAACACTACAATAAGGTAGACTTCATGCAAGGCTTATAATTTTCATCACATGAATGCAATCCCAAGTACAAGTCATTCGACAATAGAACAATTAAAATATGACATCCCAAAAGACACATTACAGCGACAATCTGAATCAGAAGCTTTCAGTCCAGTATTTGTGTTTGGTTGCAGTCTGCCATCATTGTTTTGTCTAATGATATAAGCTTACATAAGATGTTGGTTTTGTTTTGAATTGAACTCCATCCTAATCTTTTGATTTTGGTGGATATTTGTCTGATTTGCAATACTTCCACGTCTCCATATTTTATATGAAAATACAAAAATAAGAAGAGAAATTATGAATGCCAATGAGACAACTGTCCAACCAAAGACCAAAAATGACGTCGAAATTAGTAACTATATGTCACTGAACGGCGTCAAACAGAGAGTAAAACTCATACCGTTAATAAGCTGGACAAGACCCCGACATGACAAATGTAAAACAATTAAACGAGAAAACTAAAAGAACGAAATACGATATACAGCAAAAACAAAAATCGATGATTACAGACTCCTGACATACGAGATGCACATACAGAATGCAGCGAGGTAATAAATGTCTGTCGGCTCCAAACCCACATTTAGCCTGTGATAGTGATGAAACAGCACAACCAAAGAACATTCTATAAACATCAATTATAAAGGCTTGCCAATATATTTCAGCATTCAAAATGACCCTTTCCAAAATGTTTTCATTTTACACAAATCATTCAATGTGGGCGAACGGACTCTGTGCAAACAGGTATGTGTCCAAACTTGATTGTGATTAAACGGACCAGAATTCTGAGCAGTACAGTACAACAAATAGTGTTCAATATGGTTGACCGATGAGATTACGAAAACAAATTGTTCAGAATTAGAGACATATGCGGACTTTCAAACTATAAGAAATTCTAAATAGTGAAATAATACGGATATTCCTTATGACCGAGGACATCATTTTTACAGCATTACGCAGTAACCACTTAATTAACTTAAGCTTAAAGCACAATAACTGGTATCAATTCTGCTAGCATTGAAAAGTTAACTTAATTGGCACTCATACCACATCTTCTTATATCTAATTAATACTTGTGCCAGCTGAAACGTGGTCAGCATCAAACTTTACTTGTAAAGGACAATTCCCACAGCACTTAATACCAGTTTTCCTGTGAGATTATATATATATATATGAACATCATCAGGCGAACTATACTAACTTCATGGCCTGAGTAGGTGAAGCACATCCTCTTTCTTGTATTCACAGCATTATAAAGGGTTCCTTTTGCAATTAGACAGGAAAGTTTTTACTTGTTTTAAATTAGTCATATGTTTTGAAAATCCCAGTTCTTTGTAGCACGGCTTCTTTTAGATTGCGAAGATGTCGACATTTGTCGATATCTTCCAGGAATAACACTTATGTGCTCCAATTTAACTTTTATTCTTAGAAAAATCAAGTTTTAACTTTGGAAAAACACACTAAAACATCATTTCAAAAAATTAATCGGTCAACAACTGTTTAAAACATTTTCAATAAACCTATGATACAAAAATATCAATCTTTACATATTCAGTTGGGTTGGCTCAAACACGAACAATGGTATGATGCAGTTTTGAACCGATTTGTCAATAACAAGAAAATATACTTCGCATTGGTAAAAGAAATAAATCTGGAAAAACGTGAATTTATTAGAAAAACTGAGCCGGAGTGGTCTCAATACTTTACCCTAATGAAGCTTTATTACTTTTTACACAGCAAATTTGGAAGATATCGATGTAATGTAAATTTATAAATGTTGTAACCACTCAGTGGAAATAAAATATAGTGCATATTCTCAAAACTGGATGAAAACGAAAAATCAGGCTAAATAGAAGGAATTTTAGTTTTACCATATGAATTAGCACTTTAACTTTAATAAAATGCCAAATCAAGAGTTTGAGGACTACAAATAAGTAAGAAAATGAATATTTTGTCGAGTTGCATTTTGACTGAAAAATCAACATATCTTTTTCTTTCCATTTTATGAAAAAAACTGTACCGTAAGAAATGGCTACGACCGGGCAAAAAGTAAGGTTAGGATATTAGCTTTGCAAAAAATAATTTTAAGCCTGCAGTTACGCCAGTAATCAAAGTAGTTAAATACGCACCTTTTCTTGATTTGTCACTCCACTAAATGTAGTACATAACAATAATAGTATAAAATACATGGTATAAAATACTCTCTTGGGCTTTGAATTATGTTTAATCTATGAAGGTCAAGGTACAGTAAATGGGCTTTGTCACAGATTGTGGCTCAAAAGACTTTTATCGTCCTCAACCTTTATTTAAGGATATTTTCGGATATCTCACCTCTATATATCAAGTTTATTCCGTGGCGACCGCAGTTCCCAGTAAGTTTAATTGCTAAAGTCATCGAGTGGCACAATGATTGAATGCCAAAATTGTACGAGATTAATTGTTAAAGACATTGAGTGGCCCAATGATTGAATGCCAAATTGTACGAGATTAATTGTTAAAGACATCGAGTGGCACAATGATTGAATGCCAAAATTATACGAGATTAATTGTCAAATACATCGTGTGGCACAATGATTGAATGTCAAAAGTGCATGTGATTAATTGTTAAAGACATCGAGTGGCACAATGATTGAATGTCAAAAGTGTACGAGATTAATTGTTAAAGACATCGAATGGCACAATGATTGAATGTTAAAAGTGTACGAGATTAATGGTTAAAAACATTGAGTGGCACAATGATTGAAAGCAAAATTGTACGAGATTAATTGTTAAAGACATCGAGTGGCACAATGATTGAATGCCAAAATTGTACGAGATTAATTGTCAAATACATCGAGTGGCACAATAATTAAATGCCAAATTGTACGAGATTTATTATTAAAGACATCGAGTGGCACTATGATTGAATGCCAAAATTGTACGAGATTAATTGTTAACGACACCGAGTAGCACAATGATTGAATGCCAAAATTGTACGAGATTAATTGTTAAAGACATCGTGTGGCACAATGATTGAATGTCAAAAGTGCATGTGATTAATTGTTAAAGACATCGAGTGGCACAATGATTGAATGCCAAAAGTTTACGACATTAATTGTTAAAGACATTGAGTGGCAAAATGATTGAAAGCCAACCTTGTACGAGATTACCTGTTTAAGACATCGAGTGGAACATTGATCGAATGCCAAAATTGTACGAGATTAATTGTAAAGACATCAAGTGGCACAATGAATTGTACGAGATAAATTGTTAAAGACATCGAGTGGCACAAAGATTGAATGCCAAAATTGTACGAGATAAATTGTTAAAGACATCCAGTGGCACAATAATTAAATGCCAAAATTGTACGAGATTTATTATTAAAGACATCGAGTGGCACCATGATTGAATGCCAAAATTGTACGAGATTAATTGTTAACGACACCGAGTAACACAATGATTGAATGCCAAAATTGTACGAGATTAATTGTTAAAGACATCGTGTGCACAATGATTGAATGTGAAAAGTGCATGTGATTAATTGTTAAAGACATCGAGTGGCACAATGATTGAATGCCAAAAGTTTACGACATTAATTGTTGAAGACATTGAGTGGCAAAATGATTGAAAGCCAACCTTGTACGAGATTACCTGTTTAAGACATCGAGTGGAACATTGATCGAATGCCAAAATTGTACGAGATTAATTGTAAAGACATCAAGTGGCACAATGATTGAATGCCAAAATTGTACAAGATTAAATGTTTAAGAAATCGAGTGGCACAATGATTGAATATCAAAAGTGTACGAGATTAATAGTTAAAGACATCAAATGGCACAATAATTGAATGTTAAAATTGTACGAGATTAATTGTTTAAGACTTTGAGTGGCACAATGATTGTAAGCCAAAATTGTACGAGAGTACTTGTTAAAGAGATCGAGTGGCACATTGATCGAATGCCAAAATTGTACGAGATTAATTGTAAAGACATCGAGTGACACAATGAATTGTACGAGATAAATTGTTAAAGACATCGAGAGGCACAATGATTGAATGCCAAAATTTTGCGAGATTAATTGTTAAAGACATCGAGAGGCTAAATGATTGAATGCCAAAATTGTACAAGATCAATTGTTAAAT
Organism: Mytilus coruscus; assembly: GCA_017311375.1. Classification (NCBI taxonomy): domain Eukaryota; kingdom Metazoa; phylum Mollusca; class Bivalvia; order Mytilida; family Mytilidae; genus Mytilus; species Mytilus coruscus. The sequence goes on along the minus strand of JAASAO010002084.1, from coordinate 129,335 downwards.
ACATCGAGTGGCACAAGGATTGAATCCCAAAATTGTACGAGATTAATTGTTAAAGACATCGAATGGCACAATAATTGAATGTTAAAATTGTACGAGATTAATTGTTAAAGACATTGAGTGGCACAATGATTGTAAGCCAAAATTGTACGAGAGTACTTGTTAAAGAGATCGATTGGCACATTGATCGAATGCCAAAATTGTACGAGATTAATTGTAAAAGACATCGAGTGACACAATGAATTGTACGAGATAAATTGTTAAAGAAATTGAGAGGCACAATGATTGAATGCCGAAATTTTGCGAGATTAATTGTTAAAGACATCGAGAGGCTAAATGATTGAATGCCAAAATTGTACAAGATCAATTGTTAAAGACATCGAGTGGCACAAGGATTGAATGCCAAAATTGTCCGAGATTAATTGTTAGACATCGAATGGCACAATAATTGAATGCCAAAATTGTATGAGAATAACTGTTAAAGACATCGAGTGGCACGATGATTGAAAGTCACAATTGTACGAGATAAATTGTTAAATACATCGAGTGGCACAATAATTAAATGCCAAAATTGTACGAGATTTATTATTAAAGACATCGAGTGGCACCATGATTGAATGCCAAAATTGTACGAGATTATTGTTAAAGACATCGTGTGGCACAATGATTGAATGTCAAAAGTGCATGTGATTAATTGTTAAAGACATCGAGAGGCACAATGATTGAATGCCAAAATTGAACGAGATTGACTGTTAAACGGAAACACGTTTTAAAGATGCAATGACTTTTTGTTTTATCTCAAAGCGACTTCTTTAACCTGCGTATTAGTGAAGAAGATGGTAGACTGATTGGTTGATCGTTGTTTGCCTAACGTCCAGTTGCAAATATTAAAGGCATATTCAGGACGATGAATACAATTCTGGTCAATGTCACTGAAACAGCAACCCAACTAAAAATGATATCAAACGACAGCTATGTGTTTTGAAATGTAAGTGATAAATTGAAGTGTTAATTGTTTTAAACTTTGAATAGTAGAATAATATATAATGTCCAAGTTTCAATGATTATTCCTGCTCAGAGTCAGAAAAATGAGCCGGGTAAGGTGACATGACTTCCTGCGGACGGTTACCATGGTTACCTTGTGAACTAGTACGCTAAAAGTCCAAATTAGCGTGTTGGTCTAGTAAAAGCAGGTTTAATATTCGTATTACATTAGCATGTTCTCGTCCTGAATATGCATATTAAATTGCCGCTGGAATTTAAGCAGCAATCCAATCTCTCAATCTCGATTAATGTATTCTTTTGTATTAAAGTAAATCATCTTAAATAAATGATTTTGTAATATCTGTATCCAATGCAATTTTGTGGTGTATGCTATATAATTCTTTTATGTAGTTAGTCTTTGTATAAACCCAGTATCCACTATCGGGTGTTTAACGACCTCCACTATCCGCGATGTACAGTCGAAAGAGAGGTAGGACCAATTTCCTGTGTATTTGTGTCACTCACTAAACTTAAATCTAAAAGTTATTCAAATCATTCTAGATATTGAATAGTCACGACGAGGTTGTTTGAAGAACACCAGTCTTGGTGTGAAATAAATTCAGAAGGAAATTCACCCTACCTCCTTCAACCGTGATGAAAATCTTTCAGATGTCTTTTCTGGATTTGTTGTTAGTTAGGAAGGTATCATCTTGATGATTCTAAATTATTTTCTTGGAAATATGATTGCTTAGAGGGTGTTCATGTTCCAAAACGTTGGAACCAATCAGATTATTATTTACTTTGTAAGCGTTGGTTTGATTCGATGGGGGTGTGTCTTTTAAATGTATGACGAGTAGCCTCTATATGAAGCATAGATCTCCTATGTGAAGGCATGGAAAATGTATTATGGCGACTCGATGGCGGTAACAGCAAAAAATATTTTGTAGGTTTATAGGTTAATGCATGTAATGCAACCTAACTTTCTGGTATTGTTAATACTTCTATTTACACATTCATGTAAAACACTCTTTTCTCATCAAATAAGACTTGAAATTAAGGGGAAGTATCGGTGGATCCAGCCTCCAGGGGACCGGCTCCTGGCGTCCTGCTCGAAAATCGTCCAATTATTTTGGTGGCTACCGATAGAATATTCTTGTCATTATATGTTTCACTAAATAATATCTTAGAGATTAGGTGACTGACATGTTGTCATTATACTCCTTCAAATACGGAACTAAATTCAATGAAATATAATTTATGGGGGAGGGGTGACCGTATGCACACAGAGTCACCGCATGATATTTAATTTTGCTGATTGTGGGTATTATCAGGTCAGAAGAACACGTATCATCCATTGGACAAGGGTTGTCACAACAATAAACCTTATCGCTATTTGTCCACTATTACTTGACATCACACAGGTTCCGCACAATTTTGACGTCTTATTACAAAATATCTGACGCCACAATGGAAAAGTGATTGTTGTATGTCTTATAAGTTCAAGCGGGACAGATTCTCAGGTCAGCCAAGAATAGCGATAAGGTGTATTAGAACGTCTTGAACTGGTATACAGATTCATCAAGAATAGCGCTAAAGCCGAAAATTTATAAATAACTTTCCTTTATTATTATTTGAGGGTCATAATGAAGGGTACCTTCATGACGAATAACATTTATCAAAATTCTTGCCAAATGAGAGGTATATTTCCGATGAACTATCGTTTCAACCACGTGACGAAAATGAGACCATTTTCACTTACTTCCACCATTGTATGTTGAACTTTTTGAACTGTGGTAGGTAGATTTATAGGAGCGTTCAAGAACTATATGACATTTAAATAAGGTAAAGACCATTTTAATCTGAAGTAAGGAACCGGCGCTTGTGGCTATATTTCTTTTAATATTCTGATTTGCAACTATGGAAAAAAATTACGATCAAGGCCAAGGAGCAGATACAGATACAGATGAATTTTATGTAAATCGATCCTGTAATAAATGTTAACACACAGTTATGGCATTTCACATAAAATTCTCAAAAATTGTAAAGGTCAAACAAATTTAGAAATAACATCATTTTAATATAACTACCACTATAACCTGTTACCAGTAAAAATCATCCAAAATCCACTCTTACCATGAAGGAATTGGACTGCTATGGCCATCTTGTATTTTACTCACAGTTGTTACACATGTGACATGAGAATATGGATAACAGTTCTAAATGGTGAAGTTGAAATCATCCCTTCGAATATTTTACGGATACCATCACAAGTTGGTTGACTGTTATGAAATAATCGTTTCATAGATAATATCGATTATGTTCATTATGTCGTAATTACAATCCCCTTCCGTTTTCACGAATGTGACCTACAGAATTAGACTATTTACCGGATTTGTAATAACATAAGTAACACGATGGGTGCCATGTACCTATTGGACTGTCATCAACATGCCGTGGTCTCTTTTATGCAAATTACACATGAGACCATGGATCTATATCTCTGTTAGAAACATATGAAGGACTATTTTTACCACAATGAAACATAGGACAATAGACCAATTAGACTGTTAGTAGCATGCCATGGTCTCTTTTCTGCATATTACACATGAGACCATGGATATATATATATCCGTTTATAACACATCATGGACTTTTAAATCACAAAGAAACATGGCCCATAGACTGTCAGGAACATGTCATGGTCTCATTTATGCATATTACACATGAGACAATGGACCTACATGTGTATATATCTCTTATTATTATTAACACATCATGGACTCTTATAAAGCTATGCAACAGAAGACCATGGACCAATTAGACACTCAGTAACACGTCATGGTCTCACTTACACATATTAAGCATGAGACCATGGACCTATAGTATACATATATTATTTATACATCATGGATTCTTGTACCACAATAGCACATAAAACCATTGACCAATTAAACTATCATGCCACTGTCTCTTTTATACACATTACACATGAGACCATGGACCTATACATATGTTATTAATACATCATGGACTCTCATACCACAATTACACATAAAACCATGGACCAATTAGACAGTATTATGCCAAGGTCTCTTCTTTACACATTACAAATGAGACCAGCGACCATCAACACACAAAGAAACTTAAGACCATGGACCAATTAGACTGTAACATGCCATGGTCTCTATTATACACATTACACATCCCACTATGGACCTATACATATGTTATCAACACATCATAGACTGTTATACCACAATAAAACAGAAGACCATGGACCAATTAGACTGTCAGTAACATACCATGGTCTCTTTTATGCATATTACACATTAGACCATTGACCTATACATATGTTATTAACGCATCATGGACTCTTATACCACAATGATACATTAGACCATGGTCCAATGGGACGGTAACATGATGTGTCCTTCTTTTATATATTTCACATGAGACCATGAACCTATATATCTGTTATAAGCATATCATGGTCTCTTTTATACATATCACACATGAGACCATGGACCTATAGATCTGTTAGTAACACATTATGGACTCTTATACCACAATGAAACAGAAGACAATGGACCAATAATACTGCCATTAACATGCCATAGTTTATTTTAAACAAATAACACATTACACCATGGACCTATGTATCTGTAACAACACATCATGGACTTTTATACCTCGATTAAACAGAAGACAATGGACCAATTAGACTTTCAGTAGCATACCATGGTCTCTTTTATAGATATTACACATGAAACCATGGACTTACATGTATACATATATGTTAATAACACACCATGGACTCTTATACCACAATGAAACAATAGACAATGGACCAATTACCTTGTCAGAAACATACCATGGTCTCTTTTATACATATTCCACAATGAAACAGAAGACCATGGACCAATAAGACCGTAACATGCCGTGGTCTCTTTTATACACATTACACCTATGACCATAAACATATGTATCTGTTATCAATACATCATGGACTCTTATACCACAATGAAACAGAAGACAATAGCCAATTACCTTGTCAGACACATACCAGGGTCTCTTTTATACCTATTACACATGAGACCATGGACCTATGTATCTGTTATCAACACATCATGGGCTCTTAAACCACAATGAAACAGAAGACCATGGACCAATTAGACCATCATATACATGCCATGGTCTCTTTTATACATATTACACATTACATGTAACACATGAGACCATGGACTTATAATTTACATTTCTATTAACACATGAACCATAGACCTATACATATGTTATTAACACATCATGGACTCTTATACCACAATACAAATATAAGACCCTGGACCAATTAGACTCAAAAACATGCCATGTTCACATATTATGCATATTACACATGAGACCATGGACCTATATATCTGTCATAAGCATATCATTTAAACCACAAAGAAACATAAGATCATGGACCAAAAAGACTAAATAACATGCAATGGTCTCATTTATACATATTGCACATGAGACCTAACCCGAATAATTCAGTCCCTCCCCGTGATCGACTCTCCCACTCGCGAGGGCCTGAATTCTTTATACAATAAAAACGCGTCACGAATCCAGGATTTTGATTGGTGCTCTCTGTGAGAGAGAGCCAATCAGCTAATAGCTCAATGTTATCGAGATAGGTAAATACCGAGCTAATTCCGAATAATTATTTGACGATTAATTATTGACAAGGCCTTCAGGCGTTAATGTAGCCATTGTAGAGCAGTGGAATATAACGACTGAATTATTCGGGTTACATGAGACCATGGACCTAAACATATCATGGACTTTTAAACCACAAAGAAACATGAGACCATGAACCAAATAGACTGTAAATAACATGCAATGGTCTCATTTATGCATATTACACATGAGACCATGGACCTATAAATCTAAGTAACACTTCATAGACTCTTATACCACAATGAAACAGAAGACCATGGACCATTAGCATGATTAGTCTGTTTGTCAATTCCTGTAATTAGAGATCACTTTTTTGGTTGCCTCCCTTAGGAAGGACATTAATGTTTAATGACAATGGAGATCTAGTAGAAAGAGCAAATGTATCTGTGCGTTATGTGTGTAACCTTTAAATTTTTCAAATCATTTAAAAACTTTTAACTTGTTGTTAAGCTAAATAGTTTGATAGCAAGTTATTTTTCAATAAAAATTTGTTAAAACGCTAATATATCACTTTCAACTTATGCTGAGTGGTCAAAAACCAGTCTACGATTGACAAAGGGAAGTAATTTGTTTAAAAAGTGTGTAGTTACAGAATCAAATTGGTAAATGGACTGTTTGACTGTAAAAAAAATAATGATATAGTAGTTCTTTAAAAATACAAATATATCAATTATTTGAATGATAACCAACAATAATTCTTACGGGTGATTGATGCTGTAATTATGATACAGTACACTACAATTTATGATATATAATAAGCAAGTATTTACCTGTTTGTTATATATATATATATATATTTAGACGAATTATATATATATATATATATATATATATATATATATATATATAAAACAAGTCTAAATTGAAACAACGTTCAAACCTATCATTATGTTGGATAAAACCGCAATTTTATACGTGTGCATTCAAAACAAATTTCTTGTTAGAGGGTCTAAATACAGCACAAACAACATTTTCCAAAAGACCAAAAAAGTGAAAAAGTATATTTTAACAAAACGCATTTGACTAGCAGGTCGAACAACTGATGTTCTTAAACCCTGCTGACTGCCATTGGCGATTGCCAAATAAACGGATCACCAGATGTAAAATATATATATATATTTAACATGCTTTATATGTTATAATACCATTTTACTTTTATCCAGTCTGAAAATAATTATACAAGCTGCATCATTTTTCTAATTCTGTAAAGATTTCAAAGATGTCAATTTTCCAAGCATGGAAAAGTGTTGAAAAGAAGACTATAATGTTTTGTGTATTTAGTTCTTTAAGATTCTATTTTGACTTAAATTTAGTAACTTTACATAGTCGGTCAAGCCTAATTATATTGTATTAGTCCTATATGTGTGAAAACTTTGTGCATCTCTATTTACATATTATTTTTCATAAAATGGTAATAATAGATAAAGAGTATCAATATAGAAGCTCACATGAGCAGTAGATAAATCATTGTGATGGTGATGGTGATGGTTATATTATATACTTAATGAAAAATTTATTTTTCTATTGAATTAGAGATTATATATTAAAAATAAAAGTTGTCTCTAGTTATCCTACATAATGTTACAATATTCAAAGTGTATTTTATATGGAATATTGATCACTGTTTAAATTCATTTTAAATGCTTTCAAAGTAACGTATTATAGGTATTTAAAGTTATTCAAATATTTATTTTTTATAAATGTAAAAAGTGTTTTGATAGTTTTTTCTTATATTATTTTTCCTTAGTATCACTCTTGATTACTTAAATGTAGTGTATTATACTTTTAGGTGGAGAATTTCAATGATAAACATCCAGTATCTGCTATTATTTGTTTGGCTGTTGTTAATAATGTCATTGTATCGACTGGTATGTATCTGTAATCATATATTTGAGACATTTTTTCTCTGATAAACTCTTATCATGCCACGTCTTAAACAAATATTACTACATGTATTATTACATTAAATGGACTTATTAACCATAGTAAAAGTAATCAACCCTGAAAAATATTTATAGATTATTGAAGGGTCTCCAAACAAGAGTTTCTCTGCAACAATCTCATTAAAGACAGACAAACATCCACTAGTTAGAAAGATCATTGCTTATCTATTTTAGAGTTAAAATATGATAAATGAAATAGACATATATATGGTCAATTTTAAATGTAATATTTTCAGAAGACCTGTGCTAATTATAAATTCAACTTTCTTTTTAAATTTTACATTTTAATACTTAAAAGGTTTCTTTGCTTTTCTAGTATTAACTTATTAAACTAAGATAGATTTAAACAGCAAATGTAGATATATTTATATATATATATATACATGTTTTGTATTTTATTCAGGTTCAGTACAGATGAAGTCCTGTTTGTTCAAAATGAGCATGTGACAAAGACGTACACAGATATACTTCTTGGCATGCAGTTTAATGGTAAACCAAAGAATATGTTTATATTATATATCCATCTACATGCATATTTTTTTCCTTTTGTTCTGCTCCACATTTATATTCTTACACATAAATTATGTTTCACTGTTCACAACAACTGGACCCCTTTTAAACAATTGGCTGGATTTTATTGCATAATGTACACATGGGTACATGTTGCAATATTTTAAAATAGTAAAATAGATGCACAAATGTTTATGGTTAGTGAAATGAGTCTTTTTAGTGGAAGGGAAAAGTGGCATATTGTAACTTAGAGCTGTTAAACCATAGTTTTATGATACTGATACAGTGCTTGTTTTTCAGAGGCAGACAACACGCCAGATCAGGCTCCAGATGATAATATTGTCTCAATACCATACTCTTCTGTGCTGGAAACTAATGTCTATGATTTGGATGTTGGCATCATGAGATAGCTGATATCCCAATCAGCTGGACCAATGACTTCTCCCTATCTAGTATGACACAATTTATTTTTATGTATTTTCCTTTTTTATGCCCCATTTATGGGCATTATGTGTTTTGGTCTGTGCGTCCGTACGTACGTCTGTCCCGCTTCAGGTTAAAGTTTTTGGGTTGAAGTCCAATCAACTTGAAACTTAGTAAACATGTTCCCTATGATATGATCTTTCTAATTTTAATGTCAAATTAGAGATTTTACCCCATTTTCACGGTCCACTGAACATAGAAAGTGATAGTGCGGATGGGGCATCCGTGTACTTGGGACACATTCTTGTTTAATATTAATAATGTATGGTTTTCATTGTTATATCCTTGTAACTTGAAAACATTTATAATAGCACATTCTTAATGGTTTACCATAATAACTTACTGATAGGATATTATAACTTTCTATTTAACCTTGATAACGGGGCTATGATGCAAGAGTAAATGACATGTCATACATCAAAACATTGAGCGGGACTTGTCATCAGATTACTGAATATATATATATATCCCTATGGTGTTGAATTATTGTATTATATTTACAATAATTCTTACAAATTATGTTTTAAAGAAATTGCTTTATCATTGCAAGCCCTATGTTATTTACATATTTCTTTTAAGATACAGGCTCTTTGGGTTTAATTGTTCTTTCAGAATTGGTCTATTCCATGGGCATAATCTTTTGATCGACAGTGTTACAATTAATACTCATTATTTTACTTATCTTTTACACCATCAATCAACTTTTGTAGTCTCTTCAATCAGTTGTAATGCAACTTGCTTTTGAATATCTTTTAGTATATAAATGGTACCGAAGAAGAATGCGTAGAAACTGTCAACCATGATCCAATAGAGCCTCAGGAAACAGGAGAAGGGGACAAGGTAGTGCAGGAGACTGATGAAGAACAAGTGGGCGTAATAGTTCAAGAGACAGGACAGGAGAAAGGGCAAGAGCCAGAGGGAGAAACACACGTTAGATATGAAGATAATTCAATACATGTGTTTTTTATGTCTGTTTAGGTTTAGGAACTTTTAATTGTTCATATATAATTAAAGTCATTCATTGTATATATTAAAAACAAAATATGTTGTATAATTGCCAATGGCAATGATACAACTTTCAACCAGAGACCAAATGACATAGAAGTTAACAACTATAGTTCACTGTTCAGCCTGCAACAATGAGCAAAACCCATGCCACTTATCCAGCCATGAAAGTCCCTGAAATGACAAATGATAAACAAATAAAATTTGAAAACTAACAGTTTGATTCGTGTACAAAATAATATACAAATATGATAACAGAAGACAACCAATGAATTACACTGGATTTAGTGTAAATAAATCATTAACAGTCATTAACATTTAGAGAAAACATGACCTTATTGAAATAACAAGATACAGGTATCAACAGATGTGTGTATATATTTAGTATGATTTTAATTTACTGATAGAATATTCAATATTTATTCAAATATAAACAATATTTAAAGATCTAATTACAGTGTTAAATTGTTATCCTTTAGAGTAAACAACATGATATAGAAAATCAATATTATTTTTAAAGAAGTCTTTAACTTTTACAGCAACAGGAGATATTAAGTATTATTTTTTATTATGTTTTTAGTTTTTTTACCAAATATGTGGGGTTTTTTTTAAATAAAAGTAGATGCACTGAAAACATTTTAAGATTGAAGTGTATTTTGTAGGTGAAAAGAGAAAGAATACACTCAATTTTCATGGAAGAGGTAAAATATAACTTGAATATTTTAGAATGCACAAATTGAAGTTTATTTTAAACAAAAACACATAGAGGCCACTGTAATGGCCTTCTTCTTTAACTTAAATCCACTTTCCATAGAGGAATGAACAGCTTACCCGTCCACAGCAAATGGAAATTGCATTTATAATGCAGTGTCCATTATCCTCTATGGAAATGAAGATATGGCTTCAGTGTTGAAAATGGTGGATGATATAGTACCATTTTCAAAATATGTAAGAATACAATAAATTCATTTATTTATTTTCCATCATCTTATACCATTACAGATAGAATATAGAACTGTTTGTTGCTCTTGAATAAATCCAACCTTATGACTGGAAATGTTTGTTTGCTAAACGGTTCTCTATGTTGAATCAATATAAAGCCAGTATAAATTCAACCATAAGACCTGTTTATTTGAAAAGATTTTATATTTGCAATTCACAAACCATTTATATGATCACAATCTGGTGTTTCAATCAATATCACTATAATGTAGTATGATAAAAGAGTAGCACATAAATATACAAATGTAGAAAAATGGACATACATTAACAAAATTATGTAAATCACAGGTTACCATTAAGGGATTATCTATGATTGTGCTTGGCAATGTTAATTCATTTTTAAATTTGAGCACTGACAGAATTGCCTATAGGAAAGTAATATTTATTCTAATTATATTATTGTAATATTTCTCTTATATTGTAGAAGAATTCAAAGAGAAAACTGACCTGTGGGTTAAATCTACCCTGCAGCAGGTGAATGCAGCCTCAACAGCAGAGGAGGTAGAGTATGGATGCGGAAAAGAGCGGTCTCGACTATCCAATATCCATACAGGGACGGAAGTAAGTATAATGTTTCTTTAAATAATTTTATCATTTAAATGTTTAAAAATATATTAATATGAAAATGAGGAAATGTGGTATGATTTCCAATGAGATTACTCCCACAAAAGACCAAATTATACAGAAATTAACAACTGCAGGTCACCACACAATCTTCAACATTGAGCACAGCCCATATTGCATAATCGGCTATAAAAAGCTCAAAATTAAAATCTTAAACCAATCAAACAAGAAAACGAACAGCCTGATTTATGTACAAAATAATTAATGAAAATGCACATATTTATTTAGCACAAATAGTTATAGTTCTGTTCTGTATATCATTACTGGTCAACTTTTTCTGATGATCAATGTATGTAATAGTAGATCGAGTATTCTGTTTTTAATTTTGCTACCTATGTATATTATCTATAGCTTTGTTATTTTTCGTTCAGCTGTTTTCCATCTACATCTATTGTCCCATTTGATGTCACGTCCAATACAACAGCACTGCAAAAAATACCAGCAGTACCAGCAGCTGATCCTGCCATCGTTGACACTCCCAGCTAGACCATCATCTTTACACTTGGTTTGGGTGCCTGCCAATCCAAGAAATATGTAAGATCTAAAAGTTGTAAGCCTCACCTTATCCTGCAATCAGCCAACTATTGTACAAATAACAGGTACACAAATAAATTTTTGCTTTATTTTGGAAAATATCAAATTTATTTGTACTCGCTACGATACAGATATTCACTCAAAATATATCATGTTAACAATTTCTGTGTATTTCATTTGTAAAGTTATTTACAAGCATCACTCACATCGTTTACACATACATGTATAGTGTTTGAAATGGCTATGCATTGCTGATGTCAAAACTAAGGCTCACAATTCCATTATAAAGGTTGCTGTAAAGTGTGATTTTCGTGTTCCTTAGAGTGACTAAAAATATTTTATATTCTAAAGAGTTCGGCAAATTATCTGAAGAAGTTTTTAAAATTTATCTGACTTGAATTCAACCTAATTACATTGAAGTATACTACATCACAAAGCATTTTGAAGTAAAATGTAATATATTTATAGACACCTAAATGCATATTTTTTATTACTTTTGAATTTAGTTATACTTTTATAATATATTATTTTATTATTTTCTTCATACAGTTTTACATCTATCAACCATGTGGTTCCAGCTGTCTGCTCATTGAGACCATATGGAAGCAGTATTGAGGATTGTGCATTTCTTGGCCTTGGGTTGTGCTGTTTTATGGACAGCCACCATAAGGATATAACCCCAGGCTGGGTGGAATGTACCATTTGTGGACAGTGGGTTCCTGACACATGCATGGGTGTCACTGTAGCAGCCTTTAGCTTGCAGGATGATTTCCCATGTGGATGTGATTGCCTGCAAAATGGAGAGTTAAAACTGAAAAGGTAAAAAAATACCTAGTGCTTGTAAAAAAAAACTCTTCCTTTATCCAGTCTAATTTACCCGAATATAAAATTTCTTTTTTTTTTAATACTTAGTACTTACATTTCTATGGAAATTGTACCAAAATGAATCTAAAAGTTTTTCTATATTTTTGTTGAATGTAAGTTGATTTTATTTTATGTACACCTAAATGGTTTTAGGCTATTGGAAAAGTATTTTGTATTGTGTTAGCTATTCGACATGGCATACTTATAATATTTTTTTTTTATATTTCAGCATTGAATACTACACAAATTTGCAGGTTAAAGACCTGGATATAGATTTCAATGTAAGTGTATTTATGAAAGAACAAACATGACCATATATTAAATAATGCTGACTCAGACCACTACAAATGAACACTAAAATGAGAAGAAACACAAGTTATACAAATATTATGTATTTGGTTTTTTGTAGTAAATAGTCAAAATATGATTTCTTCTTTGAATTGTATGCCTTACTTTTTGTGCTACAGTTCTACAGGTGATGAAATATTATATTAAGGTGGTACCAAACCCCTTGACTAAAATTAATTGGGCTTGTTTAATTTTCATTAAATTTGGACAAAATTTTTACTTTGAGCCTTTGACAAAAATATAAAAATTTCAAAAAACTTGAACCACACAATTTATCGGAAAAAACTCATCGAATCTATAGCAGTTTGACACACACAAATTTTGATCATTCAAAAGCTTAATATTTCCTTAACAATAAAAAGTGATTTAAACATTCAGCTGATTTTACAGAGTTATCTCCTGTTGTGTTATGTACCACCTTAAAACAGCATTTTAAGGTCCACAGAGTACTGATTTCAGATGAAATTTCAATATTAGAACATTCTGTTGACATGTAAACTTCTAGCATCATTCATGTAGATCAAAAGGAATACATGTTGAAATATGATATTGGTATAAAGATTGAATTATAGTGAAAAGTTTTCAAACTGATTTTTTCAGATGATAGTCAACAATGTGGAACAAATGCATAGCCTGAAAAAGAGGTGTTTTCCAGGAAGCTAATGGAAACTCAGATGGGCTCTTAGAAGTGGTCGGTTTGGTCCATTTACAGAAGAGTTTGTAAGTTTTAATAATTACATGTTATTGCAGTATATATCAAATGGTATAAAAAGTTGTAGTTCCTTTTATCTTCAAAGTCATGCCATTTTATAACAATGTGTTTACCTCAGCAATAAAAGTTTTAAGAAATCATTTTATAATTATAATGATTGTATTCAAATGTTTCTGAAAATGAGAAAATAAATAAATTTGAAGGTAGCTACAAAATCTGATTGTTGTATTTTCATTTTCTTCAGTTTGACACTGTGATAATGAAATCGCATGTTTAATCACATATGTTGGAGTAGAAAAGCGCCTTCTTATACCGGATATATATATATGTGTATAAATAAAATTTGTTTTACATATGAAAAGTATGCCTTAATTATATTCATCTCTTATTCAATTGTAAAATCTTGAACAAAATAATCTTTTTGGAAAATGAGGCTTGCTTGTTTATATGTAATTAGAAAATGAGTTGATATATACCAAAACTAGAAAATTAATTTATTATTTCAATTTTAAGTCAGACTAAAAGGGATATTTAGAATTGTTACTTTGGGAAAATCAAAGTATAATTGATTTGTTAGGTTAAAATTGCAAATTCTTATTCTTTTTAAATCAAATTATTGTGTTGATATTATTTTCTTTTGGCTTAATTTTAGACATGTTTTATTTAGCATTTTATTCTTATTTTTTTTAGGTTTTGATACAAGTTCTATGTAAAAAAGAAGAAGTAAACAGGCTTGTGGCTGAACTGGTTCTTCTGAGACATAAATCATGCTGACCACTGTATATCATTTCATGTTGACCACTGCATATCATTGTTACATCCATTTTCATTTTCATTTTATTTTTCTTCAAAAAACTTTTATCTGTAGATATTTGTAGCAAAATATATTGACTAAACCTATATTTAAAGTGACAATCCATATATTTGAATTTGTTTTATGATTTATAATCTCTTATATCAACTTTTTTATTCGAAAATATTAATCCTTAGCTGAAAATGTCGCTCAAATTTATCACACAAAACCTTTTTTGGAACCCAATAATCATGATAAGTGATAACATATATATGACTTATTTTTCATTATATTATAATTGAAAATATAATTGTTAAAACTCTTAACTATAAAATTATGTAATTATCTAAATGCAGCATGGAAAATGAGATGTCAAATTATTACTTAACATTGTATCATTTGTGTTGTTTTCTGCTGTTTATTATTGTGTCATATATGTAATATATGTTTTGGTTGCAATAGCATGTAAATTTATTTCTGCAAATAAGCTCATTCATTTATTCATTCATATTCAATTATATAAATTCTCAAGGTAAGAGTCAGATTTTACCATATTATGATTTGTCTACAATCATTGAAGTAGTTGAAATTGACATTGATATCTCATTTATATTGATCACATATTATACAATCAGTGATATATCATATAAGTACACACTAATGTTTTATTAAATAACTAGTTATTTACATATGTTATATTGCTATTCAAATTTGTTTTATTACTATTGATAAACATCACAACCATAGATCCTATTACTGTTATTCCTAATAGGAATCCATCTACTACATTAACAAAAGAAAATTTGTTGGAAATGTTTAAATCAATTTTTTCCATCAAACCGGATTAATTATATCTAATTTATTATATTTCTTTGTAAAATATTGAATTTTAAGTTTAGGACTGTTAGGCATGTATAAAAAATTCTTTTATAATTATGAATAAATATTTTTAAATTTATTTGTTTATTATTTATGCTGCAAATGTAAAGAAGATAACTTTACAAAATAAGTTATGAAAAGGGCAACATCATTTACAGATATCTTTTCCATCTGGTTTTTTTTTCAGAACTTTGATTTAATCAAAAGTTTATCAATGATATGCTGTTTTTAATTACAAACTGGCAGATCACTCCAACTTCATCAAAAATTACCTTGACCAAAAACTTAAACCTGAAGCAGTACAAAAAATGAAAGGACATACAGACCGAAAAACATAATGCTCCTAAGTGGGGCATGAAAACAAAAATGCCAATATTCTATATGCATGAAATGATATCAAACGAAACTACATTGTACCAGGTGCAAAAAGTCAACTACAGATTAGCATTATACCACATTGAACAACAACTAAAACCTAGACCATATATGAACTTTTATCTTACCTCCTATAGATTTATGGGGATATGATTGGTTAACGGACTACACACTCTCACCCCATATGGAATTTACTGACCCAGTATATATTGTATTAGGCCACTAACACACCATGTAACCAATAGTATATGAAAACTACCGTTGCAAGAGAAATTCATGGTATATGTGCATTTAAATTAGAGCTTTAAACATGGATGTTTGCTGTCATTGTATGGTTCAACTTTGCCAAAAGCTTAAGACGTTTTCTCTTTTTGTCTCGCTTGACGGAGTCAAAAAGCGAGACACAGGTATGCTGTTTCCGGCGTCGGCGGCGTCAACAATGTATTAGTTATGATTAGGTCTAGTTTATGGTGAACCGCTTGTGGTAAGTCAAAGATATTTGGTAAGCAGCTGTATTAGTATTGGTACATCTCATTACCATGGAGATTATTTGGCCCCGCCCCCTCAGTTATGGTCTATTAACTTTGAAATTTTTGCTTAGTTTTCATGTATTAGTTTGTGATTAGGTCAGTTTATGGGGAACCACTAGTGGTAAGTTAACGATAATTGGTATGCAGTTGTATTAGCATTGGCACATCTCATTACCATGTAGATTATTTGACCCCGCCCCTCGGTTATGGTTTATTGACTTTGAAGTTTTGCTTAGTTTACATGTATAAGTTTGTGTTTAGGTTTGTTTAAAGGGAACTACTTATGATAAGTCAATGGTATTTGGTATGCAGTTATATAAGCATGGGTACCTCTCATTTCCATGGAGATTGTTTAGCCATGTACCTTTAGTCATGGTTCATTGACTTTGAATATTTGCAAAACTTACATGTTAAAGTGTTGCTATTTTAATTTCAACATTTGCATTATCGAAATTACTAAAAAGTGAGACATATCTCTGTGATAACCGTTTATTTATTCCTATATATTGTTTATACCCTTCTTATAACTGTATCTCATTGGTGTATGAACGGTGTATAGGGTTTATACCAATCGAATAACTCTGTCTCATTGGTGTATGAACGTTATATAGGGTTTCTACCCATCGAATAACTGTGTCTCATTGATATATGAACGTTATATAGGGTATATATCCATCGAATAACCCTGTCTCATTGGTGTATGAACGTTATATAGGGTATATATCTATCGAATAACTGTGTCTCATTGGTATATGAACGTTATATAGGGTATATACCCATCGATTTACTCTGTCTCATTGGGATATGAACGTTATATAGGGTATATACCCATCGAATAACTGTGTCTCATTGGTATATGAACGTTACATACGGTATATACCCATCGAATAACTGTGTCTCATTGGTATATGAACGTTATATACGGTATATACCCATCGAATTACTCTGTCTCATTTGGATATGAACGTTTTATAGGGTTTATACCCATCGAATAACTGTCTCATTGGAATATAGGGTTTATTCCCATCGAATAACTGTGTCTCATTGGTGTATGAAAGTTTTATAGGGTATATACCCATCGAATAACTGTGTCTCATTGGTATATGAACGTTAAATAGGGTTTATACCCATCGAATAACTGTGTCTCATTGGTGTATGAAAGTTTTATAGGGTATATACCCATCGAATAACTGTGTCTCATTGGTATATGAACGTTAAATAGGGTTTATACCCATCGAATAACTGTGTCTCATTGGTGTATGAAAGTTTTATAGGGTATATACCCATCGAATAACTGTGTCTCATTGGTATATGAACGTTACATACGGTATATACCCATCGAATAACTGTGTCTCATTGGTATATGAACGTTATATACGGTATATACCCATCGAATTACTCTGTCTCATTGGGATATGAACGTTTTATAGGGTTTATACCCATCGAATAACTGTCTCATTGGAATATAGGGTTTATTCCCATCGAATAACTGTGTCTCATTGGTGTATGAAAGTTTTATAGGGTATATACCCATCGAATAACTGTGTCTCATTGGTATATGAACGTTAAATAGGGTTTATACCCATCGAATAACTGTGTCTCATTGGTGTATGAAAGTTTTATAGGGTATATACCCATCGAATAACTGTGTCTCATTGGTGTATGAAAGTTTTATAGGGTATATACCCATCGAATAACTGTGTCTCATTGGTATATGAACATTATATACGGTATATACCCATCGAATTACTCTGTCTCATTGGTGTATGAAAGTTTTATGGGGTATATACCCATCGAATAACTGTGTCTCATTGGTATATGAACGTTAAATAGGGTTTATACCCATCGAATAACTGTGTCTCATTGGTATATGAACGTTATATAGGATATATACCCATCGAATAATTCTGTCTCATTGGTATATGAACGTTAAATAGGGTATATACCCATCGAATAACTGTGTCTCTTGGTGTATGAACGTTTTATAGGGTATATACCCATCGAATAACTGTGTCTCATTGGTATATGAACGTTATATACGGTATATACCCATCGAATTACTCTGTCTCATTTGGATATGAACGTTTTATAGGGTTTATACCCATCGAATAACTGTCTCATTGGAATATAGGGTTTATTCCCATCGAATAACTGTGTCTCATTGGTGTATGAACGTTACATACGGTATATACCCATCGAATAACTGTGTCTCATTGGTGTATGAACGTTTTATAGGGTATATACCCATCGAATAACTGTGTCTCATTGGTATATGAACGTTACATACGGTATATACCCATCGAATAACTGTGTCTCATTGGTGTATGAACGTTATATAGGGTATATACCCATCGAATAACTGTGTCTCATTGGTATATGAACGTTACATACGGTATGTACCCATCGAATTACTCTGTCTCATTGGGATATGAACGTTGTATAGGGTTTATACCCATCGAATAACTGTCTCATTGGAATATAGGGTTTATTCCCATCGAATAACTGTGTCTCATTGGTATATGAACGTTATATAGGATATATACCCATCGAATAACTCTGTCTCATTGGTCTATGAACGTTATATAGGGTTTATATCCATCGAATAACTGTGTCTCATTGGTATATGAACGTTTTATAGGGTATATACCCATCGAATAACTGTGTCTCATAGGTATATGAACGTTATATACGGTATATACCCATCGAATTACTCTGTCTCCTTGGGATATGAATGTTTTATAGGGTTTATACCCATCGAATAACTGTGTCTCATTGGTATATGAACGTTACATAAGGTATATACCCATCGA
Source organism: Mytilus coruscus (assembly GCA_017311375.1). NCBI lineage: Eukaryota > Metazoa > Mollusca > Bivalvia > Mytilida > Mytilidae > Mytilus > Mytilus coruscus. The sequence continues at coordinate 110,223 of JAASAO010002084.1, read as the reverse complement.
ATTACTCTGTCTCATTGGGATATGAACGTTATATAGGGTTTATACCCATCGAATAACTGTGTCTCATTGGTGTATGAACGTTTTATAGGGTATATACCCATCGAATAACTGTGTCTCATTGGTATATGAACGTTATATAGGGTTTATATCCATCGAATAACTGTGTCTCATTGGTATATGAACGTTTTATAGGGTATATACCCATCGAATAACTGTGTCTCATAGGTATATGAACGTTATATACGGTATATACCCATCGAATTACTCTGTCTCATTTGGATATGAACGTTTTATAGGGTTTATACCCATCGAATAACTGTCTCATTGGAATATAGGGTTTATTCCCATCGAATAACTGTGTCTCATTGGTGTATGAACGTTACATACGGTATATACCCATCGAATAACTGTGTCTCATTGGTGTATGAACGTTTTATAGGGTATATACCCATCGAATAACTGTGTCTCATTGGTATATGAACGTTACATACGGTATATACCCATCGAATAACTGTGTCTCATTGGTGTATGAACGTTATATAGGTATATACCCATCGAATAACTGTGTCTCATTGGTATATGAATGTTATATAGGGTATATACCCATCGATTTACTCTGTCTCATTGGGATATGAACGTTATATAGGGTTTATTCCCATCGAATAACTGTGCCTCATTGGTGTATGAACGTTACATACGGTATATACCCATCGAATAACTGTGTCTCATTGGTGTATGAACGTTTTATAGGGTATATACCCATCGAATAACTGTGTCTCATTGGTATATGAACGTTACATACGGTATATACCCATCGAATAACTGTGTCTCATTGGTGTATGAACGTTATATAGGGTATATACCCATCGAATAACTGTGTCTCATTGGTGTATGAACGTTTTATAGGGTATATACCCATCGAATAACTGTGTCTCATTGGTATATGAACGTTATATAGGGTTTATATCCATCGAATATCTGTGTCTCATTGGTGTATGAAAGTTTTATAGGGTATATACCCATCGAATAACTGTGTCTCATTGGTATATGAACGTTAAATAGGGTTTATACCCATCGAATAACTGTGTCTCATTGGTGTATGAAAGTTTTATAGGGTATATACCCATCGAATAACTGTGTCTCATTTGTGTATGAAAGTTTTATAGGTATATACCCATCGAATAACTGTGTCTCATTGGTATATGAACGTTTTATACGGTATATACCCATCGAATAACTGTGTCTCATTGGTATATGAACGTAATATACGGTATATACCCATCGAATAACTGTGTCTCATTGGTATATGAACGTTATATAGGGTATATACCCATCGAATAATTCTGTCTCATTGGTATATGAACGTTATATAGGGTATATACCCATCGAATAACTGTGTCTCTTGGTGTATGAACGTTATATAGGGTATATACCCATCGAATAACTGTGTCTCATTGGTATATGAACGTTATATACGGTATATACCCATCGAATGACTCTGTCTCATTTGGATATGAACGTTTTATAGGGTTTATACCCATCGAATAACTGTCTCATTGGAATATAGGGTTTATTCCTTCGAATAACTGTGTCTCATTGGTGTATGAACGTTACATACGGTATATACCCATCGAATAACTGTGTCTCATTGGTGTATGAACGTTTTATAGGGTATATACCCATCGAATAACTGTGTCTCATTGGTATATGAACGTTATATACGGTATATACCCATCGAATGACTCTGTCTCATTGGTGTATGAACGTTAAATAGGGTATATACCCATCGAATAACTCTGTCTCATTGGGATATGAACGTTACATACGGTATATACCCATCGAATTACTCTGTCTCATTGGGATATGAACGTTGTATAGGGTTTATACCCATCGAATAACTGTCTCATTGGAATATAGGGTTTATTCCCATCGAATAACTGTGTCTCATTGGTATATGAACGTTATATGCGGTATATACCCATCGAATTACTCTGTCTCATTGGTGTATGAACGTTATATAGGGTTTATATCCATCGAATAACTGTGTCTCATTGGTATATGAACGTTTTATAGGGTATATACCCATCGAATAACTGTGTCTCATAGGTATATGAACGTTATATACGGTATATACCCATCGAATTACTCTGTCTCCTTGGGATATGAATGTTTTATAGGGTTTATACCCATCGAATAACTGTGTCTCATTGGTATATGAACGTTACATAAGATATATACCCATCGAATTACTCTGTCTCATTGGGATATGAACGTTATATAGGGTTTATACCCATCGAATAACTGTGTCTCATTGGTGTATGAACGTTTTATAGGGTATATACCCATCGAATAACTGTGTCTCATTGGTATATGAACGTTAAATAGGGTTTATATCCATCGCATAACTGTGTCTCATTGGTATATGAACGTTTTATAGGGTATATACCCATCGAATAACTGTGTCTCATAGGTATATGAACGTTATATACGGTATATACCCATCGAATTACTCTGTCTCATTTGGATATGAACGTTTTATAGGGTTTATACCCATCGAATAACTGTCTCATTGGAATATAGGGTTTATTCCCATCGAATAACTGTGTCTCATTGGTGTATGAACGTTACATACGGTATATACCCATCGAATAACTGTGTCTCATTGGTATATGAACGTTACATACGGTATATACCCATCGAATAACTGTGTCTCATTGGTGTTTGAACGTTATATAGGGTATATACCCATCGAATAACTGTGTCTCATTGGTATATGAATGTTATATAGGGTATATACCCATCGATTTACTCTGTCTCATTGGGATATGAACGTTATATAGGGTTTATTCCCATCGAATAACTGTGCCTCATTGGTGTATGAACGTTACATACGGTATATACCCATCGAATAACTGTGTCTCATTGGTGTATGAACGTTTTATAGGGTATATACCCATCGAATAACTGTGTCTCATTGGTATATGAACGTTACATACGGTATATACCCATCGAATAACTGTGTCTCATTGGTGTATGAACGTTATATAGGGTATATACCCATCGAATAACTGTGTCTCATTGGTGTATGAACGTTTTATAGGGTATATACCCATCGAATAACTGTGTCTCATTGGTATATGAACGTTATATAGGGTTTATATCCATCGAATAACTGTGTCTCATTGGTGTATGAAAGTTTTATAGGGTATATACCCATCGAATAACTGTGTCTCATTGGTATATGAACGTTAAATAGGGTTTATACCCATCGAATAACTGTGTCTCATTGGTGTATGAAAGTTTTATAGGGTATATACCCATCGAATAACTGTGTCTCATTGGTGTATGAAAGTTTTATAGGGTATATACCCATCGAATAACTGTGTCTCATTGGTATATGAACGTTTTATACGGTATATACCCATCGAATAACTGTGTCTCATTGGTATATGAACGTTAAATAGGGTTTATACCCATCGAATAACTGTGTCTCATTGGTATATGAACGTTATATAGGATATATACCCATCGAATAACTGTGTCTCATTGGTGTATGAACGTTAAATAGGGTATATACCCATCGAATAACTGTGTCTCTTGGTGTATGAACGTTTTATAGGGTATATACCCATCGAATAACTGTGTCTCATTGGTATATGAACGTTATATACGGTATATACCCATCGAATTACTCTGTCTCATTTGGATATGAACGTTTTATAGGGTTTATACCCATCGAATAACTGTCTCATTGGAATATAGGGTTTATTCCCATCGAATAACTGTGTCTCATTGGTGTATGAACGTTACATACGGTATATACCCATCGAATAACTGTGTCTCATTGGTGTATGAACGTTTTATAGGGTATATACCCATCGAATAACTGTGTCTCATTGGTATATGAACGTTACATACGGTATATACCCATCGAATAACTGTGTCTCATTGGTGTATGAACGTTATATAGGGTATATACCCATCGAATAACTGTGTCTCATTGGTATATGAACGTTACATACGGTATGTACCCATCGAATTACTCTGTCTCATTGGGATATGAACGTTGTATAGGGTTTATACCCATCGAATAACTGTCTCATTGGAATATAGGGTTTATTCCCATCGAATAACTGTGTCTCATTGGTATATGAACGTTATATAGGATATATGCCCATCGAATAACTCTGTCTCATTGGTGTATGAACGTTATATAGGGTTTATATCCATCGAATAACTGTGTCTCATTGGTATATGAACGTTATATACGGTATATACCCATCGAATTACTCTGTCTCCTTGGGATATGAATGTTTTATAGGGTTTATACCCATCGAATAACTGTGTCTCATTGGTATATGAACGTTACATAAGGTATATACCCATCGAATTACTCTGTCTCATTGGGATATGAACGTTATATAGGGTTTATACCCATCGAATAACTGTGTCTCATTGGTGTATGAACGTTTTATAGGGTATATACCCATCGAATAACTGTGTCTCATTGGTATATGAACGTTATATAGGGTTTATATCCATCGAATAACTGTGTCTCATTGGTATATGAACGTTTTATAGGGTATATACCCATCGAATAACTGTGTCTCATAGGTATATGAACGTTATATACGGTATATACCCATCGAATTACTCTGTCTCATTTGGATATGAACGTTTTATAGGGTTTATACCCATCGAATAACTGTCTCATTGGAATATAGGGTTTATTCCCATCGAATAACTGTGTCTCATTGGTGTATGAACGTTACATACGGTATATACCCATCGAATAACTGTGTCTCATTGGTGTATGAACGTTTTATAGGGTATATACCCATCGAATAACTGTGTCTCATTGGTATATGAACGTTACATACGGTATATACCCATCGAATAACTGTGTCTCATTGGTGTATGAACGTTATATAGGGTATATACCCATCGAATAACTGTGTCTCATTGGTATATGAATGTTATATAGGGTATATACCCATCGATTTACTCTGTCTCATTGGGATATGAACGTTATATAGGGTTTATTCCCATCGAATAACTGTGCCTCATTGGTGTATGAACGTTACATACGGTATATACCCATCGAATAACTGTGTCTCATTGGTGTATGAACGTTTTATAGGGTATATACCCATCGAATAACTGTGTCTCATTGGTATATGAACGTTACATACGGTATATACCCATCGAATAACTGTGTCTCATTGGTGTATGAACGTTATATAGGGTATATACCCATCGAATAACTGTGTCTCATTGGTGTATGAACGTTTTATAGGGTATATACCCATCGAATAACTGTGTCTCATTGCTATATGAACGTTATATAGGGTTTATATCCATCGAATAACTGTGTCTCATTGGTGTATGAAAGTTTTATAGGGTATATACCCATCGAATAACTGTGTCTCATTGGTATATGAACGTTAAATAGGGTTTATACCCATCGAATAACTGTGTCTCATTGGTGTATGAAAGTTTTATAGGGTATATACCCATCGAATAACTGTGTCTCATTGGTGTATGAAAGTTTTATAGGGTATATACCCATCGAATAACTGTGTCTCATTGGTATATGAACGTTAAATAGGGTTTATACCCATCGAATAACTGTGTCTCATTGGTATATGAACGTTATATAGGATATATACCCATCGAATAACTCTGTCTCATTGGTGTATGAACGTTATATAGGGTATATACCCATCGAATAACTGTGTCTCTTGGTGTATGAACGTTTTATAGGGTATATACCCATCGAATAACTGTGTCTCATTGGTATATGAACGTTATATACGGTATATACCCATCGAATTACTCTGTCTCATTTGGATATGAACGTTTTATAGGGTTTATACCCATCGAATAACTGTCTCATTGGAATATAGGGTTTATTCCCATCGAATAACTGTGTCTCATTGGTGTATGAACGTTACATACGGTATATACCCATCGAATAACTGTGTCTCATTGGTGTATGAACGTTTTATAGGGTATATACCCATCGAATAACTGTGTCTCATTGGTATATGAACGTTACATACGGTATATACCCATCGAATAACTGTGTCTCATTGGTGTATGAACGTTATATAGGGTATATACCCATCGAATAACTGTGTCTCATTGGTATATGAACGTTACATACGGTATGTACCCATCGAATTACTCTGTCTCATTGGGATATGAACGTTGTATAGGGTTTATACCCATCGAATAACTGTCTCATTGGAATATAGGGTTTATTCCCATCGAATAACTGTGTCTCATTGGTATATGAACGTTATATAGGATATATACCCATCGAATAACTCTGTCTCATTGGTGTATGAACGTTATATAGGGTTTATATCCATCGAATAACTGTGTCTCATTGGTATATGAACGTTTTATAGGGTATATACCCATCGAATAACTGTGTCTCATAGGTATATGAACGTTATATACGGTATATACCCATCGAATTACTCTGTCTCCTTGGGATATGAATGTTTTATAGGGTTTATACCCATCGAATAACTGTGTCTCATTGGTATATGAACGTTACATAAGGTATATACCCATCGAATTACTCTGTCTCATTGGGATATGAACGTTATATAGGGTTTATACCCATCGAATAACTGTGTCTCATTGGTGTATGAACGTTTTATAGGGTATATACCCATCGAATAACTGTGTCTCATTGGTATATGAACGTTATATAGGGTTTATATCCATCGAATAACTGTGTCTCATTGGTATATGAACGTTTTATAGGGTATATACCCATCGAATAACTGTGTCTCATAGGTATATGAACGTTATATACGGTATATACCCATCGAATTACTCTGTCTCATTTGGATATGAACGTTTTATAGGGTTTATACCCATCGAATAACTGTCTCATTGGAATATAGGGTTTATTCCCATCGAATAACTGTGTCTCATTGGTGTATGAACGTTACATACGGTATATACCCATCGAATAACTGTGTCTCATTGGTGTATGAACGTTTTATAGGGTATATACCCATCGAATAACTGTGTCTCATTGGTATATGAACGTTACATACGGTATATACCCATCGAATAACTGTGTCTCATTGGTGTATGAACGTTATATAGGGTATATACCCATCGAATAACTGTGTCTCATTGGTATATGAATGTTATATAGGGTATATACCCATCGATTTACTCTGTCTCATTGGGATATGAACGTTATATAGGGTTTATTCCCATCGAATAACTGTGCCTCATTGGTGTATGAACGTTACATACGGTATATACCCATCGAATAACTGTGTCTCATTGGTGTATGAACGTTTTATAGGGTATATACCCATCGAATAACTGTGTCTCATTGGTATATGAACGTTACATACGGTATATACCCATCGAATAACTGTGTCTCATTGGTGTATGAACGTTATATAGGGTATATACCCATCGAATAACTGTGTCTCATTGGTGTATGAACGTTTTATAGGGTATATACCCATCGAATAACTGTGTCTCATTGCTATATGAACGTTATATAGGGTTTATATCCATCGAATAACTGTGTCTCATTGGTGTATGAAAGTTTTATAGGGTATATACCCATCGAATAACTGTGTCTCATTGGTATATGAACGTTAAATAGGGTTTATACCCATCGAATAACTGTGTCTCATTGGTGTATGAAAGTTTTATAGGTATATACCCATCGAATAACTGTGTCTCTTTTGTGTATGAAAGTTTTATAGGGTATATACCCATCGAATAACTGTGTCTCATTGGTATATGAACGTTTTATACGGTATATACCCATCGAATAACTGTGTCTCATTGGTATATGAACGTTAAATAGGGTTTATACCCATCGAATAACTGTGTCTCATTGGTATATGAACGTTATATAGGATATATACCCATCGAATAATTCTGTCTCATTGGTGTATGAACGTTAAATAGGGTATATACCCATCGAATAACTGTGTCTCTTGGTGTATGAACGTTTTATAGGGTATATACCCATCGAATAACTGTGTCTCATTGGTATATGAACGTTATATACGGTATATACCCATCGAATTACTCTGTCTCATTTGGATATGAACGTTTTATAGGGTTTATACCCATCGAATAACTGTCTCATTGGAATATAGGGTTTATTCCTTCGAATAACTGTGTCTCATTGGTGTATGAACGTTACATACGGTATATACCCATCGAATAACTGTGTCTCATTGGTGTATGAACGTTTTATAGGGTATATACCCATCGAATAACTGTGTCTCATTGGTATATGAACGTTACATACGGTATATACCCATCGAATAACTGTGTCTCATTGGTGTATGAACGTTATATAGGGTATATACCCATCGAATAACTGTGTCTCATTGGTGTATGAACGTTTTATAGGGTATATACCCATCGAATAACTGTGTCTCATTGCTATATGAACGTTATATAGGGTTTATATCCATCGAATAACTGTGTCTCATTGGTGTATGAAAGTTTTATAGGGTATATACCCATCGAATAACTGTGTCTCATTGGTATATGAACGTTAAATAGGGTTTATACCCATCGAATAACTGTGTCTCATTGGTGTATGAAAGTTTTATAGGTATATACCCATCGAATAACTGTGTCTCATTGGTATATGAACGTTTTATACGGTATATACCCATCGAATAACTGTGTCTCATTGGTATATGAACGTTAAATAGGGTTTATACCCATCGAATAACTGTGTCTCATTGGTATATGAACGTTATATAGGATATATACCCATCGAATAACTCTGTCTCATTGGTGTATGAACGTTAAATAGGGTATATACCCATCGAATAACTGTGTCTCTTGGTGTATGAACGTTTTATAGGGTATATACCCATCGAATAACTGTGTCTCATTGGTATATGAACGTTATATACGGTATATACCCATCGAATTACTCTGTCTCATTTGGATATGAACGTTTTATAGGGTTTATACCCATCGAATAACTGTCTCATTGGAATATAGGGTTTATTCCCATCGAATAACTGTGTCTCATTGGTGTATGAACGTTACATACGGTATATACCCATCGAATAACTGTGTCTCATTGGTGTATGAACGTTTTATAGGGTATATACCCATCGAATAACTGTGTCTCATTGGTATATGAACGTTACATACGGTATATACCCATCGAATAACTGTGTCTCATTGGTGTATGAACGTTATATAGGGTATATACCCATCGAATAACTGTGTCTCATTGGTATATGAACGTTACATACGGTATGTACCCATCGAATTACTCTGTCTCATTGGGATATGAACGTTGTATAGGGTTTATACCCATCGAATAACTGTCTCATTGGAATATAGGGTTTATTCCCATCGAATAACTGTGTCTCATTGGTATATGAACGTTATATAGGATATATACCCATCGAATAACTCTGTCTCATTGGTGTATGAACGTTATATAGGGTTTATATCCATCGAATAACTGTGTCTCATTGGTATATGAACGTTTTATAGGGTATATACCCATCGAATAACTGTGTCTCATAGGTATATGAACCTTATATACGGTATATACCCATCGAATTACTCTGTCTCCTTGGGATATGAATGTTTTATAGGGTTTATACCCATCGAATAACTGTGTCTCATTGGTATATGAACGTTACATAAGGTATATACCCATCGAATTACTCTGTCTCATTGGGATATGAACGTTATATAGGGTTTATACCCATCGAATAACTGTGTCTCATTGGTGTATGAACGTTTTATAGGGTATATACCCATCGAATAACTGTGTCTCATTGGTATATGAACGTTATATAGGGTTTATATCCATCGAATAACTGTGTCTCATTGGTATATGAACGTTTTATAGGGTATATACCCATCGAATAACTGTGTCTCATAGGTATATGAACGTTATATACGGTATATACCCATCGAATTACTCTGTCTCATTTGGATATGAACGTTTTATAGGGTTTATACCCATCGAATAACTGTCTCATTGGAATATAGGGTTTATTCCCATCGAATAACTGTGTCTCATTGGTGTATGAACGTTACATACGGTATATACCCATCGAATAACTGTGTCTCATTGGTGTATGAACGTTTTATAGGGTATATACCCATCGAATAACTGTGTCTCATTGGTATATGAACGTTACATACGGTATATACCCATCGAATAACTGTGTCTCATTGGTGTATGAACGTTATATAGGTATATACCCATCGAATAACTGTGTCTCATTGGTATATGAATGTTATATAGGTATATACCCATCGATTTACTCTGTCTCATTGGGATATGAACGTTATATAGGGTTTATTCCCATCGAATAACTGTGCCTCATTGGTGTATGAACGTTACATACGGTATATACCCATCGAATAACTGTGTCTCATTGGTGTATGAACGTTTTATAGGGTATATACCCATCGAATAACTGTGTCTCATTGGTATATGAACGTTACATACGGTATATACCCATCGAATAACTGTGTCTCATTGGTGTATGAACGTTATATAGGTATATACCCATCGAATAACTGTGTCTCATTGGTGTATGAACGTTTTATAGGGTATATACCCATCGAATAACTGTGTCTCATTGCTATATGAACGTTATATAGGGTTTATATCCATCGAATAACTGTGTCTCATTGGTGTATGAAAGTTTTATAGGGTATATACCCATCGAATAACTGTGTCTCATTGGTATATGAACGTTAAATAGGGTTTATACCCATCGAATAACTGTGTCTCATTGGTGTATGAAAGTTTTATAGGGTATATACCCATCGAATAACTGTGTCTCTTTGTGTATGAAAGTTTTATAGGGTATATACCCATCGAATAACTGTGTCTCATTGGTATATGAACGTTTTATACGGTATATACCCATCGAATAACTGTGTCTCATTGGTATATGAACGTTAAATAGGGTTTATACCCATCGAATAACTGTGTCTCATTGGTATATGAACGTTATATAGGATATATACCCATCGAATAATTCTGTCTCATTGGTGTATGAACGTTATATAGGGTATATACCCATCGAATAACTGTGTCTCTTGGTGTATGAACGTTTTATAGGGTATATACCCATCGAATAACTGTGTCTCATTGGTATATGAACGTTATATACGGTATATACCCATCGAATTACTCTGTCTCATTTGGATATGAACGTTTTATAGGGTTTATACCCATCGAATAACTGTCTCATTGGAATATAGGGTTTATTCCTTCGAATAACTGTGTCTCATTGGTGTATGAACGTTACATACGGTATATACCCATCGAATAACTGTGTCTCATTGGTGTATGAACGTTTTATAGGGTATATACCCATCGAATAACTGTGTCTCATTGGTATATGAACGTTACATACGGTATATACCCATCGAATAACTGTGTCTCATTGGTGTATGAACGTTATATAGGGTATATACCCATCGAATAACTGTGTCTCATTGGTATATGAACGTTACATACGGTATGTACCCATCGAATTACTCTGTCTCATTGGGATATGAACGTTGTATAGGGTTTATACCCATCGAATAACTGTCTCATTGGAATATAGGGTTTATTCCCATCGAATAACTGTGTCTCATTGGTATATGAACGTTATATAGGATATATACCCATCGAATAACTCTGTCTCATTGGTGTATGAACGTTATATAGGGTTTATATCCATCGAATAACTGTGTCTCATTGGTATATGAACGTTTTATAGGGTATATACCCATCGAATAACTGTGTCTCATAGGTATATGAACGTTATATACGGTATATACCCATCGAATTACTCTGTCTCCTTGGGATATGAATGTTTTATAGGGTTTATACCCATCGAATAACTGTGTCTCATTGGTATATGAACGTTACATAAGGTATATACCCATCGAATTACTCTGTCTCATTGGGATATGAACGTTATATAGGGTTTATACCCATCGAATAACTGTGTCTCATTGGTGTATGAACGTTTTATAGGGTATATACCCATCGAATAACTGTGTCTCATTGGTATATGAACGTTATATAGGGTTTATATCCATCGAATAACTGTGTCTCATTGGTATATGAACGTTTTATAGGGTATATACCATCGAATAACTGTGTCTCATAGGTATATGAACGTTATATACGGTATATACCCATCGAATTACTCTGTCTCATTTGGATATGAACGTTTTATAGGGTTTATACCCATCGAATAACTGTCTCATTGGAATATAGGGTTTATTCCCATCGAATAACTGTGTCTCATTGGTGTATGAACGTTACATACGGTATATACCCATCGAATAACTGTGTCTCATTGGTATATGAACGTTACATACGGTATATACCCATCGAATAACTGTGTCTCATTGGTGTATGAACGTTATATAGGGTATATACCCATCGAATAACTGTGTCTCATTGGTATATGAATGTTATATAGGGTATATACCCATCGATTTACTCTGTCTCATTGGGATATGAACGTTATATAGGGTTTATTCCCATCGAATAACTGTGCCTCATTGGTGTATGAACGTTACATACGGTATATACCCATCGAATAACTGTGTCTCATTGGTGTATGAACGTTTTATAGGGTATATACCCATCGAATAACTGTGTCTCATTGGTATATGAACGTTATATAGGGTATATACCCATCGAATAACTGTGTCTCATTGGTGTATGAACGTTATATAGGGTATATACCCATCGAATAACTGTGTCTCATTGGTGTATGAACGTTATATAGGGTATATACCCATCGAATAACTGTGTCTCATTGGTATATGAACGTTATATAGGGTTTATATCCATCGAATAACTGTGTCTCATTGGTGTATGAAAGTTTTATAGGGTATATACCTATCGAATAACTGTGTCTCATTGGTATATGAACGTTAAATAGGGTTTATACCCATCGAATAACTGTGTCTCATTGGTGTATGAAAGTTTTATAGGGTATATACCCATCGAATAACTGTGTCTCATTGGTGTATGAAAGTTTTATAGGGTATATACCCATCGAATAACTGTGTCTCATTGGTATATGAACGTTTTATACGGTATATACCCATCGAATAACTGTGTCTCATTGGTATATGAACGTTAAATAGGGTTTATACCCATCGAATTACTCTGTCTCATTTGGATATGAACGTTATATAGGGTTTATACCCATCGAATAACTGTGTCTCATTGGTATATGAACGTTATATAGGATATATACCCATCGAATAACTGTGTCTCATTGGTATATGAACGTTATATAGGGTTTATATCCATCGAATAACTGTGTCTCATTGGTATATGAACGTTTTATAGGGTATATACCCATCGAATAACTGTGTTTCATAGGTATATGAACGTTATATATGGTATATACCCATCGAATTACTCTGTCTCCTTGGGATATGAACGTTTTATAGGGTTTATACCCATCGAATAACTGTCTCATTGGAATATAGGGTTTATTCCCATCGAATAACTGTGTCTCATTGGTGTATGAAAGTTTTATACGGTATATACCCATCGAATAACTGTGTCTCATTGGTGTATGAACGTTTTATAGGGTATATACCCATCGAATAACTGTGTCTCATTGGTATATGAACGTTACATACGGTATATACCCATCGAATAACTGTGTCTCATTGGTGTATGAACGTTATATAGGGTATATACCCATCGAATAACTGTGTCTCATTGGTATATGAATGTTATATAGGGTATATACCCATCGATTTACTCTATCTCATTGGGATATGAACGTTATATAGGGTTTATTCCCATCGAATAACTGTGTCTCATTGGTGTATGAACGTTTTATAGGGTATATACCCATCGAATAACTGTGTCTCATTGGTATATGAACGTTACATACGGTATATACCCATCGAATAACTGTGTCTCATTGGTGTATGAACGTTTTATAGGGTATATACCCATCGAATAACTGTGTCTCATTGGTATATGAACGTTACATACGGTATATACCCATCGAATAACTGTGTCTCATTGGTGTATGAACGTTATATAGGGTATATACCCATCGAATAACTGTGTCTCATTGGTATATGAATGTTATATAGGTATATACCCATCGATTTACTCTGTCTCATTGGGATATGAACGTTATATAGGGTTTATTCCCATCGAATAACTGTGTCTCATTGGTGTATGAACGTTTTATAGGGTATATACCCATCGAATAACTGTGTCTCATTGGTATATGAACGTTACATACGGTATATACCCATCGAATAACTGTGTCTCATTGGTGTATGAAAGTTATATAGGGTATATACCCATCGAATAACTGTGTCTCATTGGTGTATGAAAGTTTTATAGGGTATATACCCATCGAATAACTGTGTCTCATTGGTATATGAACGTTATATAGGGTTTATATCCATCGAATAACTGTGTCTCATTGGTATATGAACGTTTTATAGGGTATATACCCATCGAATAACTGTGTCTCATAGGTATATGAACGTTATATACGGTATATACCCATCGAATTACTCTGTCTCATTTGGATATGAACGTTTTATAGGGTTTATACCCATCGAATAACTGTCTCATTGGAATATAGGGTTTATTCCCATCGAATAACTGTGTCTCATTGGTGTATGAACGTTACATACGGTATATACCCATCGAATAACTGTGTCTCATTGGTGTATGAACGTTTTATAGGGTATATACCCATCGAATAACTGTGTCTCATTTGTATATGAACGTTACATACGGTATATACCCATCGAATAACTGTGTCTCATTGGTGTATGAACGTTATATAGGGTATATACCCATCGAATAACTGTGTCTCATTGGTATATGAATGTTATATAGGGTATATACCCATCGATTTACTCTGTCTCATTGGGATATGAACGTTATATAGGGTATATACCCATCGAATAACTGTGTCTCATTGGTATATGAACGTTAAATAGGGTCTATACCCATCGAATAACTGTGTCTCATTGGTATATGAACGTTATATACGGTATATACCCATCGAATAACTGTGTCTCATTGGTATATGAACGTTATATAGGGTATATACCCATCGAATAACTGTGTCTCATTGGTATATGAACGTTACATACGGTATATACCCATCGAATAACTGTGTCTCATTGGTGTATGAACGTTATATAGGGTATATACCCATCGAATAACTGTGTCTCATTGGTATATGAACGTTACATACGGTATGTACCCATCGAATTACTCTGTCTCATTGGGATATGAACGTTGTATAGGGTTTATACCCATCGAATAAATGTGTCTCATTGGTGTATGAACGTTTTGTAGGGTTTATACCCATCGAATAACTGTCTCATTGGAATATAGGGTTTATTCCCATCGAATAACTGTGTCTCATTGGTATATGAACGTTATATGCGGTATATACCCATCGAATTACTCTGTCTCATTGGTGTATGAACGTTATATAGGGTTTATACCCATCGAATAACTGTGTCTCATTGGTATATGAACGTTTTATAGGGTATATACCCATCGAATAACTGTGTCTCATTGGTATATGAACGTTATATACGGTATATACCCATCGAATTACTCTGTCTCATTGGTGTATGAAAGTTTTATAGGGTATATACCCATCGAATAACTGTGTCTCATTGGTATATGAACGTTAAATAGGGTATATACCCATCGAATAACTGTGTCTCATTGGTATATGAACGTTACATACGGTATGTACCCATCGAATTACTCTGTCTCATTGGGATATGAACGTTGTATAGGGTTTATACCCATCGAATAAATGTGTCTCATTGGTGTATGAACGTTTTGTAGGGTTTATACCCATCGAATAACTGTCTCATTGGAATATAGGGTTTATTCCCATCGAATAACTGTGTCTCATTGGTGTATGAAAGTTTTATAGGGTATATACCCATCGAATAACTGTGTCTCATTGGTGTATGAAAGTTTTATAGGGTATATACCCATCGAATAACTGTGTCTCATTGGTATATGAACGTTAAATAGGGTTTATACTCATCGAATAACTGTGTCTCATTGGTATATGAATGTTATATAGGGTATATACCCATCGAATAACTGTGTCTCATTGGTATATGAACGTTATATACGGTATATACCCATCGAATAACTGTGTCTCATTGGTATATGAACGTTATATAGGGTATATACCCATCGAATAACTGTGTCTCATAGGTATATGAACGTTATATACGGTATATACCCATCGAATAACTGTGTCTCATTGGTATATGAACGTTATATAGGGTATATACCCATCGAATAACTGTGTCTCATTGGTATATGAACGTTATATACGGTATATACCCATCGAATTACTCTGTCTCATTGGTGTATGAAAGTTTTATAGGGTATATACCCATCGAATAACTGTGTCTCATTGGTATATGAACGTTTTATAGGGTATATACCAATCGAATAACTGTGTCTCATAGGTATATGAACGTTATATACGGTATATACCCATCGAATAACTGTGTCTCATTGGTGTATGAAAGTTTTATAGGGTATATACCCATCGAATAACTGTGTCTCATTGGTATATGAACGTTAAATAGGGTTTATACCCATCGAATAACTGTGTCTCATTGGTATATGAACGTTAAATAGGGTTTATACCCATCGAATAACTGTGTCTCATTGGTATATGAACGTTATGTACGGTATATACCCATCGAATTACTCTGTCTCATTGGTGTATGAAAGTTTTATAGGGTATATACCCATCGAATAACTGTGTCTCATTGGAATATGAACGTTAAATAGGGTTTATACCCATCGAATAACTGTGTCTCATTGGTTTATGAACGTTATATAGGGTATATACCCATCGAATAACTGTGTCTAATTGGTATATGAACGTTATATAGGGTTTATACCCGAATAACTGTCTCATTGGAATATAGGGTTTATTCCCATCGAATAACTGTCTCATTTAGCTATTAAAACATCTGAATTCAAGTACTTTCATGGCCATCATGCAAAATTTACACCTGCAAACAGCATTTTAAAGAAAAATATGTTGACTCAGTCATCAGTTCATTTTTTTTTATTTGAAGTCACTGAAGCGCTCAAAGGCAAAACATCATCAGTAAATAGATATGTTATATGGAAATATATCGTGTAATGCATAAAAGCAGTTTGTTTAGTACAAACATCACCATTGTATTTCACATCATTTTGATTTCTGTCCCACATCTTTTGAGTCAGTTGAAAAATCTTTTGAACATATTTTTTAATACCTTAGTAGAACTATTTATCTTAAAAGTTTTCTTTCATTTTCCGTTTTACTTGGCATCAACCTTTGACTGCTCTGGTTTGTTGTTGTTTGTAAATATGTGCGACTGGTAAATAATATTTACTGACCAAACTTCCACACCTTTTTGTCTAATACCAAATCTCATTCTTAATTGGCAACACTATTCGACAGTTATACTGCCAGAGATACAATAAGAACAATATGCATAAAGAAATTTTATTGGAGAATGAAATATGTATACATCAATTTATAGGCTTACAAATGTAACTGCACATCAAGAAAATTCCATACCTTGGTTCTTTTTATTTTTCTTTCTTTTAAATAAAATAAAAACCCAACATTTATATAAATATGCTTTGTTATTAAAAAACTGTACTTAATGGACCCTAGACTCATCATGCCACTATTGTGGTCAATGAAAGAGGACTACATTAACTGCCTAAAAACCAAGTGATGTCTATTTATAAATAAAATACAGAAAATGAAAAAAGAATCAAGGTTTTCTCATATTGCTACCTCTTTATCACGAAGAAGCGATCTATTGTCTAAATTTTGTAGATCATAGTTTTGAAGAAGGTATTTAAAATTCAACAAACTTAAATAAAATAGATTCATGTATTTTGATATTCTGTAGTGTAGGAAGAAAATGCTTTTAAAAATATCATCGTTACATGTTGTCTGTTTTGAACTAGCTTTCAGTTCCTTTGTTTTCTCCTACATCGCTACTCTTTTATCATTTGTAAGTTGTTTTTTGGGCTTTGTGCCAATACAACGAGTCATACCATTTTCAATTGATGTTTAGTTGTTATATCAAAGTCTACTGTTCTCATGTTAGGGGAAGGGTTGCACGCTCACAACCACGTTAACTCCTAATCAATCTGTAATAAAAGTCCCAAATAAAGGGCCTGTATTCCATAGATTGGAATTGGTTGCCATCTTAGAATACTTCTCATTGGCAATCATACCACATTTCCTTATTTTAGATTAAGCATATACCTCAAACATAGATATTTAGTAACACTTTGTAGCTTGATATTATAGGCAAGTCGCATTCCTGGAAGTGGATACCTGACAATGGTAACTGGTTATAACATTTCTTTGACATAAAATCAAAATCTTTCATAGGATTATAAAATACAAATTCATCAACATGTTACTTCTTATGTTGGGTAATAAAGACACTCCAAGATACTTAATCCGTTACATGTTAATATAGAAAAAATTGAAGTCCATTAAAAAAAAATTTCATTACAGACCATAGGAATGTACGATTACTCTGTCTCGCGTCTGATACATAAATTTGCAGACTCAAAAAATAATAATTAAAAATGTTCTTATATACAACATAGTATATGAACAAATAATAATAAATAGAACTGCAGTCTTCAATTCATTTGTGCCATTTAATGACAATAACAACAATAAAGTTGTCAGTCAAAATAAAAAACATAATATCTCCTTGACAGACAACAGCTTCTTTCGTCTTCTTGACCACATCCTGATAAAAAAACAAAAAAAATTAAGAAAACATTCGACAATTTATTGAATTTATGAGCATAATTTTTTTAAATTAGATGTTTACATTAAATGAATGTACACATTGATTGATAAATTTTGTTTAGAAGCAGTCAAAATAACTATGCAACTCCTTTTGATTTTTTTTTATAAAATTTATGCCTTTATCATATATATTATAAGATATATGTATAACTAAACAAGTAATTAATGTAAAAGTTAATTCATAAATTAGAGTACAGGTATGTAAACCATGCATATTCTAGGAAAGTTCAGATATCTTAAATGAGGATTTCATGTTGAAAGGTAATTTTGTATACAGTTTGTACATGTTTAATCTAAATCAATGTTAAGACATGATGGTCTTGACAAGTCCAAGATGGATGAAAGCCATAGACAATACAGCAATCATAAAAAGTTCTTGCTTTTTTATATATAGTTATATACTCTAAATCTGTACACATTTGAAAAGACTTTGATGAATATATCAATTTATATACCTTTAAGAATTCATTGATAGTTCTCTGGTTCTTCTGACCTGAAAAAGAACAACCAAACAACAGAGCCAGTATACATTTAAAATGAAAATTATTTAAGCCACTCAACATCAAACACAGGTTTAGATCAAACCATGAACAATTTTCCTTGTTAAACATGATGCAATTTATGAAGAGATTAACCATACTTTATTTTTTCTTTCATTTTTTGAGGGGGTTGTTAGGTGTTCCTCATTGACTGATACCACATATTGCCCTATATTCAAATTTCTGTCATAAAAATTTGGAAATTCTTAATTTATTGGGAAGCATCATCTTTTTAAAAAAAAATTTTGACCTTTATTCAACAAACTGATATCAAAATCAATACGGATCTTTGTCACATTATATTTGAAGAATCATCCCCTTTTAATTGAACACTTCAGTGATGCATATTATACAAAAGATAATTTTTCTCTCATATTTATTTGAAAATAATTCTTTGTTATGACAATATACTTTTCTACTTTACCTTTTGTATATCCTTACTGCTTACAAACCAATATGCCATGAATGAAAATGCCCTTACTATATACTTTTTGTTCACACCATAGAATGTACTTTTTCTTATTGTTGAAGGCCATATGGTGGAATATAATTGCTAACATCCACAGCTCTTGGACTTTGGTTGATAGTTTTTTCATTGGCAATCATACCAAATCTCATTATTTTTATATTGTCAGAATTCAATGAAAAAACAAACTTGTATAAATTATCAGATTAGGTGTATCTAATGTTATTTTGTTGTTGTCAATTCAGGCTAAATATGCAGCTGCTATATCACATCTCTGTTCAAATGACGAGCGTTTCATTTCACACCACTGATGAATCATGTATTGAAGGTAAAAGCAAAATTTTCCCAATGACATAGATCTGGCAGAATATTTGATTTTCTGAATGAATGAGTTGAACTGCTCACATATCTCTGTGTTCAAGCCCTGCAATGGACAAATTCTCTGGGACTTGTAGCAGAAAGGACATTTGTGACTGTAACCATGAAATAAATCGTGCCAAAATCGTGTATTCTCCCAGAAACCAGGTTCCCTGTTCAAACAGTACTCCTCAAACTGACATGAAAAATCATAAAATACCTCTTCTGGAGCATGTTCTAAGTATGAATAGGCAGAAGAGAAAGGGTCTTTCTCCTTCAGATCCTGGAATGATATGAAAACCATAACAGTGACCATAGTGCTTAGGGTCAAACCAAAGAAATAAGTAGGTAGTACCACGTCTGGAGACCTCAGGGTATATCTTATTACACTGCTCATCAGACCTAGTAGGTAGGTCATCATAATTCTTTGAATGTGCACTTTCATTCATGGTATAAATTGGAATGTCTCTAAGCTTCTCTCCACTGGGTGTAAAGTAGTAAGCTGCACCATATCTTTCAGGATTGTACGAAGATGGCTGACGGACTGCAGGAGCTGGCTCTTTATTCTTTTCTCTTATACATTGGATTCTTAAGACTAGATACTGAAATAAAGAAATAACATCAGAAAGTGACTGTTCATAAGGTAAAGCAGCATATAAAGTATCACGAATTTCAGGAGAAAAATCAGATATCAAATTTATTCTGTGGTTTTGTGTAGATGTTCTCAATTCCAACAAAATAGAATCCAAAAGATCTGTGTAGCGAAAAGGAATTAATGATGACAAAGAATGATTTGTTGACAAAAACTTGAATATGACTGCTAATTTCTTCTGTACAGACTCCGGATACTCATTACATACAAATCTGCGCATGATGTCGGAACACTGACGAGAAACTGTTTCAATAAGGAGTGTATTTCTATTGAGTTCTTCTTCAAATTCTAATGTCTGATTTAATTGTCCAAGTGCTTTTTTTGATGTGTATGCAAGGTGATCTCTGCATTTTCTTATTATAGCATCCTGTTGTTCTTGGCTGTTGAAATTCAAGAAACAACGATCATTTCTTCTGTGACATGGGTCAATTTTTTCTGTTGAAGTTGGTTTTTCTATTGGATCTGTATCTGCATTTTTAAAGCTAATACCAATTTTAGTGCCATCACATGCTAAGAATTTTGGGTTGTATTTGCAGATAGAACAAGGCTTTCTGAAATCAGTCTTAAATTTACTACTCCATGAAAACCACCAAGCAATGAATGTTTGAGGGGACATAAATTTAGCTGAATTAAGAAAATTTCTCCTGTATTTTTTGCTCATGATTTTGCAATATGCACTGAAAGTGACATGAGTGTTCAATGCATGATCAACAAAATCCCAGCCAATCTCATCTCCTGCAGCAGTTTCCTTTGAAAGAAAATGGAGGCTGTCTGAAGATCCACCATATTGAACTTGGCAGTCTGCATTTCCTGCCAAGCAATTCCTACCAAATACCTGAAAAAGATGAAAAGCAAATTGCATTTTTCTTCTACAAATTTTAAGTCATAATATCGATATAACCTGTTTCTGATTCATCAGGGAATTCAAGTATCTGTATAATACTTCTACATCAGTTGAGTAGAAAATATACTATTTAAAATGAAATATCATAACTTTTGATATAACTATGTTCATACTAATTAATGCATAAAAGAAATAGTGAATTTATATAGGTTAGGGTCATATAAAATATTTCTTGGAATCTATTGGCAGGAGCATTTTGTCGGATAAACTAGTATTTTTAAAATACAATTTTGTAGGACATTCTGCACACTACACATTCATATAACACTTTAAAACAGAATAAATCAATTTTTAATGACTTTGTATAGGGCCCACACTTGAATTTAAAAATTAAGAAATTAATAACCTCACTGGATATGCACTAGCTGGTAAATGTTTGTCTCATCAATGATATGAATGATATTAGGAATAACAATGAAATAGGCAAATTATAAAAATGACATTCAATATTGTAGTATCTACATCAATTTAAAGTTGTCAAGAAGATCCTGGTCTTTTTCATTTCATTAAACTGGTTTATAATTAAAAATAAATGTAAGCACACATAGTTCTTAAATTTTAAATAGCTCAAGACTTAGAAAGCATTCTCACTTCAAATCTAGCTGGTCCGTTAGTCAAATACACCACTGTCCTGTACTTCACCTCGGTCAATACCCCATTTGGATGGTCATCATCAGAGTAGCCAGCCTTTAATTAAAAGGATAAAATAAAATGTATAATCTCACTTTTAGCTCATCATTAATTTTTCAGAATTCATTGTATCAGACATGAAAACTCTAAGCAGAAAAATTAAAAATAAAATGTTGAGATATCCATGCAATCTGACATTTTAGATTTTTTATTTAAAACTGACAAAGGTTCAATCTAATAACTGTTGGTTACTAATTTTTACAATGCAACTCATTAGCTATAAAATAATCTGGCGAGATATTTCATTCTAAAATCTAAATAACATGTAAATATCTTGCCATACAAGCTGAGTTAGTTAAGATACTCTTAAACAATAATGTACATCTAGTCTGTCTTTATTACAAATACTAATTATTTTTTCAAAGAATTCCTTTCAAGCCAGTGCTAGGGGCCATCTTCAACTTGCATTGAAGTGATATTTTTTTGTTATTTTTTGTTTGTTTGTGTCGAAGGCCTCACTGGGACTTTCAGATAAAGAACAGCAATAATGGCACAGTTCCTTTGCTTTTTTGTGTTTTTTTGCTGGTTTTTTTTCTCATGGATGAAAACCCAACATCCTTTGTTTTCCAATTTTGTTATATTTTGCACTAATAGAATTTGTGCCATTTAGGGCAGAATTTTGTAGTAGAAATTTAATAGAGAAAAAAAATTACCCCACAAAGACATCCATCTTCTAGTACAGGAGGAAAGAGAACAAGTGGATTGTTTCCGGTCAAATACCCTTTAGAGTCTCGAACAACTCCTTCGGCACCATCAAATACAGCTAATCTTTTTTTAATTGCTCGTTGTAAGGCTTGATCATCCTCCTCGTTGGGTCTGTGCTCACTCAAACTTGGGAAATCTCAAAGTCCTGTTGACGGATTAAAAACATTTGTCTGAAAACAAAATGTGAAAATATTTAACAAATATAACATAACACACAAAATAAAGTATACAGCACTATATGAAAAATCTGGCATCCTAATGTGCATTATTTCTTCCATATTTTTTTAGAACATGTATTACAATTGCAAAAACTGTTTAAGAAAATATTTTTCACTGTAAAAAGAAAATATGATTTTAACCTTTCTAGTCAAGTAAAATCATACTTTATGGGTAATTGCATCAGTTATTGTATTTATGTTCCTTAAGCGATTTTTGGTCCATCGAGCAAATGTCTGTGTTGAAGGCATTTAGTTGGTAATTGCATGTTATTTCCAATGTTTGTAAATTCAATTTGATTAAGAATTGAGTGAACGGTGTCATTCTTGTCTATTGATTATATATCTTGTTTGGTTTAATGATTGTAGTTGTTAACTTACCCTCTTTGTTTGCAATTTGAGTAGTTTCTGGTTGATAAGTATCCTCTAGATCATTTTCATCTTCCTCATTATCAATAAATGCTTCCTCATCTTCATCTTCAATGTCTTCTTCGATGTCATTAACATTCATCCATAAATTTTGTGGTCTTTCATTGTTTGCAGATGAGGACAAAGATTACTTGTTTCGCTCAAGTATATGACTTTCCGAGTAGAAAACTGTAAATGGCACTACATTCACGGACTGGCATGATACACGGTTTCTGGACACATTCACAAACTTACAATCTTGACTACTGTTTGGTACAACTGAAAATTTTTGGTTCAAGAGAAGACAGAAGTAAAATTACAGGTTTTTGTACAGCAGCCAAAGATAACATTATACTTTTCTGAGATTTTGTTGGTGATGTAAAAAATTCTGTGCTGAAGTAGATGGGATAATCGGGTTCAATAATTTCTTTGAAATACCTTATATGGCAGCATTTGATGTTAATAGAATCTATTTCTGTGTCAGGCTGTTCATCTAATGTTGCGAGCTGTAATAAAGTTGCAAACAGTGTACATGTGCAATGGTATCGTCGACATTCCCAACAGTTCTCCTCGACATGTGAACAAAGATGACTCCATTAAACATCCAGTGGTCATGTTGGCGTCATTCAAACAGAGGACATCGGTATCGGCTTCGTGTACACGCCAAAATAAACCTCAGTCTCAATTTGTGCTGTTTTATACTTTTCATACAAGGAATTGTCTGAAGCCCTGTTGTGTGTTGTAAAGAGAGGATTTACAGTTCGAAGGTTTCTTAAAATATCCTCTTCATTCAAAGCTTTGCGTTTAGGTCTTACTTGTCTCAGAGTAGAATTTTGCATATTTTCCCCAAGGTTGATGTTGTCGTCATTGATGTTCTGGCCTTGAATTTGCTGGGGAAGACTCTGGGTTCTGAAACTTGTCAACTAATCGAAATATTGCAGAGTAGTTGGATTCTCTGTGATGGTAAAGTATCAGATTACGAAGAGAAGCAGGCTTATATTTCTCAGTGGAATCACGGACGGATAGCACTCTACCATAGCCAACATGAGCATGGGTTCCCTCATTCCAATAGTGGTCATTTGGTAAGCAGGAAATAATTTTGCACTGGTCATACAATGTGTATTTTGAGCTAGATGGTGGATCAAAAATAAATTTAAATTCTGGATTTTCAACAGGGACTGCTTTAGAGCGGTAGTTATGAATAGTATTTTCCCATGTATGAAGAATTGGATGAAAGACTCCGGAAGCTTCGATAAATCTGCAAAAGAAATATTTAGTCTCAATCATATTACGGTAGATATGTTTTAGGTTAAACATTCAGACAACTGAAAATATAACATTCTATATGATACAATATTTAATACATGAAATAATATAACTGTAAAGTATCTTTTTTTTTAAACATGTTAAACTGGTCTCAAAGATTCTCCTTTAATAGCATATATATATCAAAAACAAATATGTAGTGTAAAACTGATAAACAATACATTATATATATATTTTTTCTTATCTGATACACAAAATGTATTTAAATTTCTTTTTGATGTTCATTTTTTCCAATGCAAACTCGCATCATAATTTTCAGAATTATTAAACATGTTAAAAGCTATTCACCTAAGGGAGAAAACAGCTTAAATTGCATCATTAATAAAATAGAATGTTTGAGGACAAGAATACACCTGCTCATACTTTGCAATTGTCTGCATGCTGTGGTTCTTATCATTGTATCACAAGAATTGGATGAGTAAACTTTAGTTAAAGAGTGTAGAAATAAAAATTGGGATGGATGGATGGACTGTCAAAGGTAACACTTAATGCTTCTTTCACCCCAAAGCAGGGGCATAACAAAAGTATGGTAAGTTAATAGGTTCTAAGTGTCATTTTTTAATTTCATTTACACACTGAAATAGACATTCAAACAAATAATATTTCTCTTCAGTTACTCCTGCAATAAAATTCATGAATACATAGTTGAATAAAATGCTCCGCAGGGCACAGCTTGATACGACTGCAGAGGTCGAACCCTGAACAGTTGGGGCAAGTATGGACACAACACTTAAGCTTGATACAGCTCTGAATTTGGATTGTGATTAAATAGTTGACACAGCATAGGTTTCTGACACAGAATGAATACGGTCTAAGAACTTAAAAATTTTAAATTGGACATTTACCTTTTATGGTCCAATATCCAAAATCTAAATACTTGGTTAGATTCAGCATATCAAAGAACCCCAAGAATTCAATTTTTGATGAACTCAAATAAAGTTCAATTTTGGACCCTTTAGACCTCAATGTGGACCAATTTGATAACGGGGCACAAATATCAAAAATCTAAATACATGGTTAGATTCAGCATATCAAAGAACCCCATATATTCAATTTTTGTTGAAATCAAACAAAGTTTAATTTTGGACCCCGATTTGGACCAACTTGAAAACTGGGCCAATAATCAAAAATCTAAGTACATGTTCAGATTCAGCATATCAAAGAACCCCAAGAATTCAATTTTTGTTAAAATCAAACTAAGTTTAATTTTGGACCCTTTGGACCTTAATGTAGACCAATTTGAAAACAGGACCAAAAATTAAGAATCTAAAACACAGTTAGATTCGGCATATCAAAGAACCCCAATAATTCAATTTTTGATGAAATCAAACAAAGTTTAATTTTGGACCCTTTTGGCCCATAATTCCTAAACTGTTGGGACCAAAACCCCCAAAATAAATCCCAACCTTCCTATAGTGGTTATAAACCTTGTGTTAAAATTTTATTGATTTCTATTTACTTATACTAAAGTTATTATCCGGAAATCATCAGTCTTTGGACGACGCTGACGACGACCTGATACCAATATACGACCTAAAAATTTTTAATTTTTGCGGTCGTATAAAAATGCAAACTGAATAAAAAGATAAATTTATATCTCATTTTAACCAGTTTCTTAGAGAAAAACTAAGACCAATATAAGTTTCCTTTCTGAAGATCTCAATTATACCTGGCTTTTTGAGTATTGTTTTCCTTGTGTGAGTTATGTTTGATAACATTTACTACAGTTCCTAGTAACTGGCAAGATTCTGTTGAGGTTTGTGCCTTTGCCATCAATTTTCTGTGTGAATTTAGAATACTAGTTTATTTCTTTCAAGAAGGTTGATGTATCGTCTTCCAGTATCTGAACCAGGATTACCTACAATAATAAATAATAATCTCATTCTTTGAAACTAGCATTATAAAAAACAATGTAACTGCTGTTGAGGACAGAATATGGTTTAAATGAGAATATTATCTAGAAAAATACACTAGAGAAATATCTTTTATCAGATGATTGATTGCTGTTGTTGACTCGCCCAATTAGCTTTAACATGTAGGATCAGAGTTAAACACACCTTGCTGGGTTCAAACTTACAACATGTACAACCTCAATGTTGACAGGATAATTATCACCAAAACCACTCAACTGCTGAAGCCCCATTTTACACAAATTAAATTGGAGCATGCATATGCAGACTGTATTCTTACTTAAATCACAATCCTCTTTGAAAATACAAAAATAAATTATTTGAAGCAGCTTATAAATCAGGATATCATTTGTATTATCAAAAGCTTTAAGTTGTTTATATGCTGTTCATATATAATGTATGTCTGTTTATGTTTTATTTGCTCATTGTTTTAATTTTTATTTATCATAAATTGTCTTCTAGGTTTCAGTTATCCCATTCCTCCTTCTACATAGTTTGGTACCATCTATGAAGTTGATGAATTTTGATGCTGAACATGGAATTATGTCCAATGCAGCTGTATTTATTCAGTGTATATTTTAAAATAGTAAACTTGCTTAATGAATGATGACTTCTTTTTCTTTCTAACTTAAGGGTGTATCTTCTGTGGTACTGCTTAATATCATCTTGAGTGGAAACTTGCAACCAAACCAGTCTTGTTATATCCAAATGATGTTCCTCAAAATAATTCTTAAGCTGAGACATTCCTAGTGACAAAAAATAAGAAACGTATTTCTATAAATGTTACAAGAATGAATAAATATATTTTTCTTATATGACAACATATTTTTTCACATATTGAAATAATGCTAAAGGTTACTGATATTTGACATACTGATCTTAACTTAACACAAATGTAAATAAAAGATATTCATAATTATAAGTTTTATTAACTATAAACACTGAACATGAATATGATAAGGGTAATTATATCTTAATTTCAGATAAAAT
Source organism: Mytilus coruscus (assembly GCA_017311375.1). Classification (NCBI taxonomy): domain Eukaryota; kingdom Metazoa; phylum Mollusca; class Bivalvia; order Mytilida; family Mytilidae; genus Mytilus; species Mytilus coruscus. Next base: position 82,156 of record JAASAO010002084.1, on the reverse strand, counting down.
TTAATTGTTCTTTGGCTTCATGAAGTAAATACATTTTTTTTCTAGATTTCCTTATTCACAATCATGGTATGTTAACAGGACCTGTAATAAATCTTCATGATGTGTTAACATTTTAGAGGCATTTGATTGTATAGTGATGATAGTGAAAACTGCTCTAGAACTGAAGGGATATATATGAGTTTACTGTTTCCTTAAAAATATGAATACCTGAAAAACATGATAATCATGAGTTGTGTGACTAAGGACCATGATTAATCATATAATGAATAGTTTATACTTTAGTGAATGTTTAATTCCTTTTATTTTTAGATTAATTGCACATCTTACTCAAATAATGTTATAACATAGATATATTAGGAATATGAAAACAATGTAAAATGTAAAAGTTTTCTTCAATGGGAAAAACTAAGGACAATTGTGTAGACCACTGTGTATGAATTTACATGGTAGATATAAAGCATACCCTCAGATAAGAAATATCCCTGAAGAACTCCACTTTCAAAAAATCTGCAGTAATAAACATCATCAAGCTTAAAGAAGGAGCAGTAAAATTCTCCATCAGTAAGGGAGGGTGATGACAGATCTAACATAGTTTTCTCTAACTGAAATAAAAACGGTGTTTCTGGTGAAGTGTAGTCAGCACTGGCCAAAGATTCGAACATTTTCCTTCTAGATACACAACTCTTGAGGCAATTTCTAAATTCTTCTTTAAGCTGACTTTCCATTCTACAATGAATTTGATTTATACAGTTTACTTATTAGTTATAACAATAGATTTTACCTAGATGCAACATGTATTTCATTTAAAAATGTAAAGATTTTTGCAATAATAAAACCATTTAAAATAATTGAAAGATGATGTGTTTGTTTACCTTATATCATGTAGAACATTGACATGTCAGTTTGATAAGTTTTGTGCTGATTTTACTCAGAAAATATATTGTTTATCTTTTTGTTTTGAGTTTAACAAATATATATCAATGCTATCAATATTAAAAAACAACTGAAAATACTGCAAATATATTTCTACAATTTATGTTATTCATGAATTACCTCTGTCTTCTAACTGTTGCAAAACTGAAGATGATGGACATGCTAATTCTGGTCTAGATGAATGTACTCCAAAGTTTCCTATCAAATAAACAAAAATTAAATTTAAAATGAAAATTTTCTTACTACATGTATCTGTAAAATTCCAGCTTATGGCCCAAAAGGTCATAAGCATTTGTTATGCCACATAATAACTTATCATAGCCAAGCTGCTGACATTTTCACTATCTACTAAATAAAGAACCAAAATAAAGCCTTAGTAAGGTGGGACTCATAATATTCATACATGTAGTAAGGCACTTGTGGGTTAAATTGATTACTGATTATACTTGGACACAAGTAACTGATCTTTAGATGAAATTAAAATAAATCAAACAGCAGCACAAGTTTATTTAAATGAAATACAGAAAATGTTTTACTGCACATGTACATCATTTTATTGTACAACTGATAGGAATTTAAGAAAGAACCCATTAGATCTTGATGAAACTTTAAGAAAACTTTGAAAACCACAGTAAATTGTTTCTCCTAAGTAAAGGGTTAGGAATTACTAGAGTTTAGGCACCCATTGAAAATTTAATGTTCCTTTTTTCAGTCAGATTGATGCAAAATGTTTAAACTTTGTTATAATAAATTAAAAGATATGATTGTTGAAAATAGATATGGATAATGGTGTTATATTTCCTCTTACGTCTATACGTTTAGTATTGTTAAAAACTCCATGTTAACTAAAACAATATTTCAACCAGATTTGCTATTTTTCTCTTTATCATGTTTATGCAAATAAACAAATGATCTTAAATGGAAGGGGAATGAAACGATCATTTTAAGCTTTTTAGATGAAGCTGAGAAACAGGTATTCAATCCTGACTGTTGCCTTTTCCCACTTCCCACTTTAGTTATTAATTTAAAAAAAAAAAAATTGATAAAATATTTTATAAAATTTCAATGTTATGATTTCTTCAGAAAATTTCTGTAAAAATATCATGTAAACTTAAAAAAAAAAAAAGACAATATGTCGATAGTACATATGTGATGCCCCACATGCATACAACATTATACAGGGACATAACCCCAAAAAAGTAAAAGTGATGCCACCTAAATTTGAACTTGATCTGTGCTTTGTGATATTAAGCATTGTGTATTAGTTAAATAAAATATTAGACAATAACTTTGTGGGTCACCACACTTCAGAATTACAGCCAAAAGAGACTATATGTATGTATGTGCTGGTCCCAAGTCAGGAGCCTGTAATTCAGTGGTTGTCGTTTGTTAATGTGTTACATATTTGTTTTTCGTTCATCATTTTTGACATAAACTAGGCTGTTAGTTTTCTCGTTTGAATTGTTTTACATTTGTCATTTCTGGGCCTTTTATAGCTGACTATGCGGTATGGGCTTTGCTCATTGTTGAAAGCCGTACAATGACCTATAGTGGTTAATTTCTGTGTCATTTGATCTCTTGTGGAGTAGTCTCATTCATGGCAATCATACCACATCTTCTTTTTATATTTACCATAGGGAGAAGTGAAGGTCGTGTCATATTTTTTAAATTCAATTTTCAAAATCAGGAACCTGATGTTCAGTGGTTGTTGTTTGTTGATGTGGTTCAGTAGTGATTCTTGTTTTTATAATTAGGTTTCCAAGTTTGAATGGCTGACACTGGTCTTTTTGGGGCCCTTTATAGCTTGCTGTTCGTGTGAGCCACGTCTCTGTGTCGAAACCTGTACTTTTGATCTATAATTGTTTACTTTTACAAATTGTGACTTTGATGGAGAGTTGTCTCATTGGCACTCATACCATATCTTCTTATATCTATCTATATCTTTTTATTTCTTTTAAAAGCATTTGTGTATGACAACTGCTAAGGAGGTATTTCCCTGCCTTGCCATGCTTGTCACATGCTTGTGGTCTGAATTTCATTTGTATCTACGGACATATATTGTCAAAATATATCATAAGGACCGTAATGATAAATCTATAATACATTTTGTAGCTACAGTTGTGCAGATAGATCCGAATGAATTGAAGATAATACCCAAATTTTGCTGCATCTTAATGATTTTTTAAACAAAAGTATGTTTGGAATTGCTTGAAATTGCATATAGCACACAGTAAAAAGGCAAAATCCCTAAAAAAATATATTAAGATAAATCAATTGAAAACTACGAAATGTTAGCTTAAATACCTTACATACATGTACAGTTTCACTGTCTTTCTTTACCAAGATCTTAATAATAAAAAAATGTAAGTTTATAAATTATTTACGAACTAAAAAAAAAAACTTTTTGTCACCTGTCTGTGTCATGCTTGTTGAAAACATATATGATATTAAAAGTTGGGTCTAAAAAGCACATTGGTGGCAATGGCCTTGTTACAGGAGGTACATGTAAATAAATACAACCATAAAACCATTCTAATGAATCGAGAATTGGTACCTACGGAACATAAATTATTTCTAGACTATCCTGCAGAAGAACAATCCTGAACATGCTTGAACTGACATTTTGTGAAGTTAAGCGGTCAGTGTAACAAGTTGTATTTTGCCAATGTATGAAGGAATTTCTGAACATAGACTAGAAGGATAAATTCTGGATTTCTTTGTAAATTGAAAATCATATTCAGTTTAATATGTTAAAACATTGTCCACAATTGTTTACTGCATGTTGTAGCAGATTATTCATCCTGTACTGTGAAAGTTCATTAATTTTAGCTCTTACCAAATCTATGTTAATCTTTTTTAAATAATTTTCACCCCACACCCCAAAAAAAATTAAATGGTTGTCCACTTATTGATCCTAATTTGTAATAGACTTCCATCGTTTGTTCAGCTTTTTAATGTAGTGTTCCCACGTTTTTGTCAAGTGCCCAACTTAAGACTAAGAAGTTATCCAGTGTATGCTTTCGTTTATACCAGGAACGACTTATTCGTAACTTTAGTTAAGTTTAAGGCCATATATGAATGCACGTGCGGAGCGTGGGACCTTATTAAAACCTGGGTACATATGAAACCTTCAGAAGTTTACAATTTGTAATGACTTTTGTAATAGGTATGACAAGCTATTGACGAGTATTGTACGCACATCTTCGGTTGTGTCTCGATGTTTTTTTAAAGGGGAGGGTCTATGTTATGAAGTTGAAAACCCGCAAGACACACTGTTAAAGCACTTATTGTTGCATTTCAGTTGGCAAGCTAACTTACTTTCACTGAATTACTCATAACCCTGCTAAAATATTCTTATATTAAATAGAATCAACTGTAGAATTGTTGTGACCCCAATGTGAAGCAACAATGGCCGACAAAGATGCTCTGCAGCAGTAGCAATATCACATGATCCAAGCAACCAATGGGACGTACAGCACCAGACTTTTTGTAATATATGATATGATTGGTTCCTACGTTTTGGTAGGTAAATACTATGTTAATACATTTTCAATCTTACTCATGAAAAATATTTCATAAACATACTACATCATTTGGAGAAGCCGTGACTGAATTGTTCCTGATTTATTGTCATTTTGAATAATACAATATATTTAAAATAGCTATATAGTACTGTGCACATTTTGAAGGCTACTTATAAAACCACAATACTAGTATTCAATTTGTCACAATACACATCTTTCCAATGTAGTTGACAAAGTTCGCAGAATCGTTGCAACTCAAAAGACATTATGAACCATCATCAATCCTTCTCAATGTTTCTCAAAAGGTAGTGCTAAGGCATTAAATCTCACAAATCTATTGGAAGAAGTCTACTGTCTCATTGACTACACTTAAGCACCACTTTGCTTAAGCTCAGATAGATGAAATCTGTGTATTATAACAACTGAGTAGTACCAAATCTGTCTGACTTAGTCACCCTTTCACCAGGATTCGAATCTGTTGCAGCACCTCAAGGAAACAAATATCAATTATCAAATTAATGTGAAATAAATTAGGTAGAATATATTATGAAGTTGAACTGATTTCTTACTGGCATTCTCCTTAGAGAGGCATTCACAGACATGCAATATAACTGTATAGCAAATAAATATTATGATTTACGGATACACTTCGAATTGATTCAAACAAAGTTGGAAATAAACAATGTATCCACAACTGTGCATTCATGTATTCCTTCTATATAAGATTATAACAGAAAAATAAGATTGAAAAGTCATGTTGCCCTGTTTTAATCCTTTCTTTGGGTATTGCCCAGCCCGAAAAAAACCAGCAATCGGGGTTTCCGCCCTGGTAATACTTTGACAGCTCTGTTATCTTTGCATTGTACATTATTTAAAAAACAGAGCTAGAGAAAACAAATTTCAATAAAACAAATTACTAGTCTGCAATAAGTCTGTCCTATAGATACCAGTTGTTAGACTTAATGTACAAATATTACAATGAGCTCATTAACGGAAGTCTCTTTTACGGAAGTATTACGTCTGTGATTAGGGTAGATTATAACTGACTGCATGAATGCTTGACTGGTGGCTTCATGGTCTCCTGATAACTGTTAGGCAATACCAAGAACGCTGTAGGCTTGATATTGTAAAATCTGATATTTTCCAAAAAAAAAAGTTTTCTGCTATAACAAGTTGTAAAGTGTGGATGGCATTGTCTGACATTATTGAGATAATAATGACACAAAATATTTCGAAAATAAGCATAAACTATAGAGGAAACAAACATATTCCATTTTCCACTTCCATTTGTAGTTCATTTGGTATTAACCAAGAGTTTCTGTCAAATTTCATAAAATCTAAAAACATTATCTTCCTTAATCGAACTATACTTTTCTCCTGGAATGATTTCAGTTTGTGCAATCGGTAATGTATATCCGACATATCCATGAAGCTGTAAAGTTTTTCGGGAGTACATTTCGATATAGAATACACGATTATGCGTAATGCATTACTATATTGGTTTGTCTCATAGAAAAACGAGGCTAAAATCAGCCATCCAGAAACAGCGTCATGATAAATACTTTGTAGCAGAGTACAAAGACAGGAATTATACCGTTTGTATTGATGTTTATTACTACTTCCAGTAATTTTCATGGAATTGACTGCGAATAATTTGCACGTCGCAATGACATGTAGTATGTATATATGTGTTTTAGTGAGGATTGGTCACAAAAGCTATCAGACGTATTCCTCTTTGCATACATAAGTTTCCTTTCAAAATTAATCGCAATCATAAAATTTGCAAATTATAACAATTTAGAATTCAGTATTTTTGCAATTTCGATAGTATGCAATGTATGTGGTTTGATGTGATCCATCCTCAATGATACATGAAAGTTAGATAGTTGATCTGAAAATAAGACACACCGCCAACCGTAACTTCGGAGAGTATATGGTTTATCCAGGAGTATTTCACAAGCACGATCTTCTATTCTATTCTCAAACATGTTGTTGTCTGGAATAAAGTAATGCAAGCAAACTGAATACTTAACACAATAAATCAGCCTGTTAAAACATCGCATAAAACAAGGTATAATATTATCAGGTTTCCATGCGGATTGTGGTAATTCCTCTGATATCCAAAACATTATTGTTTTCACAAAATATGAACAGAGTAAATCTAAACAGTCTATGTAGGTTGCTATAACATCTTTCAAAAGAATTTTCAGGAGAGCATAGCATAATAATTGTGTGTGTGTAAATGTGCTTATGAACATTTTTCACCAACAGAAAAGATATTCGCCGTTCTATATTTTCTTTTGGCGATCCTTAACTCTAATTGGTACAAAAGTACTCCGTGTTTTATAATGCTTTGTTTGACATGATAACTTGGCCATGAGTTATTTATTCGGTCCATGAATTATATTTCTATCTGAATTACCTAATAAATGATGTTTAAAGAGTGCGCTCGATAAATAAATATTTCCATTAAGTAGTTCAAAGTCTCCTAATGAACATTTAGTAATATTTTGTTCTAATGGCAACTGCGTGAAACCAGATTTTACATCGTCTCTTTCCATTCTATAATATGAAACTTTTTATTAAACTGTTTTTTTTTTTTATCTTCATAAACATCTATATTTTTGTTTACATACATGGTATCTAAATCACTTCCTCTCATCTCTAGCTCTTCTCCAAAACTTCCACTTGTGATGGTTACAAAATGCTTGTTGCTCATAAACATCATCCCTGACAGTATTCAGAAGTCTGATTGTTTTAACATGATTCTCTGTTCCAAGTATGTGTCGGCACAAGTATCGATAAAGTGCCAACGATACGGTATTTGTGTCTGTGTCTAAAATAAAATGCGATTAATCAATCGATTCATAAAAGGAATGAAATACAATGTTTTAAATGCTCACCTTTACATTGAACGGCTTCTGCATTTTAGCGTCAATGCGGTGTCAAATTATCTTAAAAGTGGACGAGTTTTGTTATGACTCTGTTGTTTTTAATATAACATTGCTTTCATTTTCATTTTGTTGATCACATGTGCTTTGGAACGGACTGGTAAACCTTTCTCCATGTGTGGCAACCGTTCAACGATTGATCAGTCGACATTATAAATGTCTCCAAATTTATTTCATCTGACAATGCAGCATAAGGGTTATATGAATAAGTAGTTTGTTTTGAGAAATCCCGAATATATATATGAAAATCAATATAACAATAGTACCAGCATACATGGAGTGCTTGGATGGTTTGACATTACGGTCTTATTGAACGTGTAAAGTCCAACGTCTTCCTTTTTAAAATGTGGGTGAAATATTGAATAAACAGTATTTTTCTGCTCAACTCAACCTGCAACGTTATATTTCGCAAATTCGGGTCTCGTTTGTCTCACACACTTTAAATGCTTAAAATGGTACTTATGTGTTGTGCATAGTATCCAAACTGAGGACGTTTCCCATCATATCAAACATATCTACTGAATCTTTTCAAAATTACATGCTGGATAATAATCAATAAAACAACAATAAAAACGGTATGTCGAGAGGGTCAACGAAAGCCCAGATTACAGATGCCTGGCATCTGTAAGGTATATAATGAATTTGCCGGGTTAAACCCTCAACACTTCCCACATTTGTGACTATGACCAGTAGATGATTCTTGCATAAACCCTAATCTGTGACAGTTGTGTAACAAAATAAAATTGCACTGAAAAATCGGATGGTATTGGCTTGGCTCATCAAATAAGTATATATACATAGCACAACAACAAATAGCAGAACTGTATAATATAAACATGTATAGGCCTAATGTCAACTAAAATGTATATCTTAGCTGTATTTAGCAAAACCTTTAGGAAATTCTGGTCCTCAATGATCTTCAACTTCGTACTTTATTAGGACTTTTTAACTTTTTATTCGAGCGTCACTGATCAGTCTTTTGTATACGAAACGCGCGTCTGCCGCAAATACAAAACTTCATTCCTGGCATCTTTTATGAGTTTATTTGTTCTTCCAGATACCAGTTGGGACCTTTTTTTAAATATGAAAGGGATATCAACTTGGTGAACAATTACAAATCGAATAATCGTTGGTTTTATCGAGCAATACAAGGAATTACACACCATGATTAATAGCTCATTACCGAAAAACACTAATTAAGCAAAACACAATAATCTAATCAATATAATTTACAGTCGTTTTGGAGTAAGTGTGACAAGTCTTTCTAGTAGTCTTCCTGTTTCTTTTCAAACACAACCACTGCACTAATAAATGACTATTGTAACTTACTATATATCTCACAATTTTATTTGGTAGCACCCCATGTAAAATCCTTGATAGTTGACAAACAAAAACAATATAAACTGTTAATTTTAATGTAATAAACTGAAAATTAATTTCAGCTTTCCAATGTTTATATAACCACGAATAGAATGATTATTTAACATATACTCAATATATGAGTATTCCGTTAACCCATGAGATTATATTTGATCTACCATAACCTCCTTGGTATGATAGTAGGGTGACTAGTAAAAGAATTTGATCAATTTGGGTTAACAGAATATCACACGGCTGTAATTTATATCATTGAAAAGAAGATAACATGCCTCATCGAAATATCGATGGCGTTGTTGCTTTCAGTTGGCACGATTTTCTTAACTTTGAGTAAAAGGTCAATCTTAAATTTCAGGAAACAGCTGAATCACATTTGGACACTTGGTCCCCAACATATATGGGTTAATGGCAAAACAAACTTGATTGATTAAAAGGGTATAACTATAGTTTCTATATATATGATTATTTTGATATTTATGTTTCCAAATATGATTCGAGATTGACATTTATACTTATTTTGTGATCATTTACAATTTTCATTCAGCTGTTTTCCCAACATATAATTTTTACGTAGCAACACCAAGTTAGCATTGAAATTAACCAAAACAGCAATATGCGCGTAGAACTGTAAAGAATAACATCTAAGGAGGCCTTCCTGGTATATGCGGTTTCTTTATCAACTTTAAAAGAAGACTAGGAATAGCTTTTGCCCTTTACAAAATAAATGAACTATCAAAAAGTCTTTGTTTTTATAATTAAGTTTGTTCTATTCTTTCTTTGTATACACAAGTTCCAATGTTAGATCAACATTTCTCATATTATTTGACAACAATAAGAATTCGGAATTCAGTGTTTTGCAACTTTGATAGAATGCAATGTATGTGGCTCGATATAATCCATCCGCATTGATACATGAAAGTTAGTTGATCTGAAAATAAGGAGTATTTCACGAGTACGGCCCTCTATTTTGTTTTCAAACAGTTTGTTTTCTGGAATAAAGTAATGCAAACAAGCTGAGTAATTGACACAATAAACAAGTCTGCTAAAGCAACGCATAAAACAAGGTATCAGATTAGCAGGTTTCCATACGGATTGAGGTAATTCTTCTGATATCCACATGATCCAGAAAGTAACTGTTTTCACAAAATATGAACAGAGTAAATCTAAACAGTCTGTGTAGGATGCTATTACATCTGTCAAAAGGATTTTCAGGAGGGCATAGCATAATAATTGTGTGTGTGTAAATGTGCTTATTTATCGTGTGTTTTCTATGTTATGATGTTATACTATTGTTTCAGAAAAGGGAGAAGGTTTGGTACCATTAAACGTTTAATCCCGCTGCAAATGTTTGCACCTGTCCTAAGTCAGAATCTGATGTACAGTAGTTGTCGTTTGTTTATGTAATTTATACGTGTTTCTCCTTTCTCGTTTTTATATATACTAGACCGTTGGTTTTACCGTTTGAATGGTTTTACACTAGTACTTTTGGGGCCCTTTATAGCTTGTTGTTCGGTGTGAGCCAAGGCTCCGTGTTGAAGGCCGTACATTGACCTATAATGGTTTACTTTTATAAATTGTTATTTGGATGGAGAGTTGTCTCATTGGCACTCACACCACATCTTCCTATATCTATTATGAGCATTTTTCACCCACAGAAAAAGTTTTCGCCGTTCTATGTATTCTTTTAGCGATCCTTTAACTCCAATTGGTACAAAAGTACCCCATGTTTTATAATACTTTGTTTGACATAATAACTTGGCCATGAACAATTTGATCTTGATATCCTTTGTGATGCTTGTGATATCCATGTCTTACAATGTAAGCAAAGGGCTATATCCAAAATACCGTCTTCGTCAGATAGACACGGTCCATGAATTATATTAAAAACGGAATAATTAATATATGTTGTTTAAACAGTGCGCTCGATAAATATTGTTTTCCATTAAGTAGTGCACAGTCTCCTATTGAAGATTTAGTAACATTTTGTTCTAATAGCAAATGCGTGAAGCCAGGTTTTAAATCGTCTGTTTCCATTCTATAATATGTAACATTTTCATTTAATCTGAGTTTTCTTCTGCATAAACCTCAAATAATTTTTTACATGCATCATATCTAAATCACTACCTCTTATCTCAAGCCCTTCTCCATAACTTCCATTTGTGATAGTGGTTCGACGCTTGTTGCAAATCACGTCATCCCTGACGGTATTTAGTAGTCTGGTTGTTTTAACATGATTATCAGTACCAACTATGTTTTGCCACAAGTAGCGATAAAGTACAAAAGATACCGTATTTGGGTCTGTGTCTTAAATAAACAAGAGATTAATCAAGCGCATTTAAAATTTTCATTCAGCTTTTTTCAACCACATGACCTCCCAGATTTAAACCTTGTTATGACAATTGTTTCAAACCTGTATAGAATGTTTACGTAGATTTGCAACACCAGATTTGTTTTGTATTTAACCGAAATAGCAGTTTGCGTAGAACTACTAAAATTACAACTTTAGAGGCCTGTTATACGCGGTTTTCTATATATAATAGAAACACATTAATCTAAATCATTACAACTGAATAATTTTGATTTATTTGTCCCGTCTATCAAATAATTGATAAGTTGTGAGTATGTTGTCATTTTAAATATAGGACAATCAATCAATAATTACATAAGAATACAAAGCAAGCCAACTTTGTGATACGTTAAGCGTTACCATATAAAATTGTAAATATATAAAAGAAGATGTGGTATGATTGCCAATTAGACAACTCTCCACAAAAGACCAAATGACACAGAAGTTAACAGCTATAGGTCAATGTAAAGAATGAATTAACAAACAATGGTCAATTATCAGTCCATTGTTTATGTTTTGTCTTGTTAAACTAACTCTTAAATGACTGTAATGATTCTCAAGAAGATCAAATTTGTAATTAGGGACAGTTATAATCTAACAGGAAACCGATTACTCCAGTATCGTTTTGATTTTCGATACTTGCTACTACCGAGTGATACTGGAATACTCTAGTACTCCTACAGCACTAAAATATATAAACAAACGACCATTTAACTTTAAAGAGGGTGGAATAATCGACTTTTAACGTTTTGAATTTTTTCGTCAAAGTATTTCGAACGCATTACATTATTTATTCAATATTGCATTCAATTTAATTGCAAAACTCTCAATCATAAAATTTTCTCTGATAACAATATTTATTTCTTCAAAGTTGAGAATCAGAATAAGTTTAAGTGTAAACAGATCATAGAGTTCAATAGTCGTATTCTATAACGAATAATTTATAAAACTTGAATTAAAGTATTCCGTATGATATATACTAAAATAATATCTAAAAGTACGGATAGGCTTTTAATTTTATTTCTTAAAACAGACACTAAAAATAGTAATCAATTACTTTTGCTTGTTCTTTTTCTCAAATTGGGAATTTTGTTTGGGAAAGTCCTTAATATTTCTTGTCTTTATTACATTGGTGACACATTTTTTGGACTGTACACATGCAAACTTTTGTAATCGGATTGATTTATTTTCACTTACAATATAACACGTTTACAAAAGTAAAATAACAGAGGATGACAAAGATACGTTTGATATATTTCATCTTCTAAATTATACATACATATACCTGCCATTTGTTTGAACTCTTCAGATAATTTTTTCTGTTAAGCTTGTTAAATCTACGTCCATTGCTAATTTTAAACCATCAAATACGATATATATAAAAGAAGATGTGGTATGATTGCCAATGAGACAACTGTCCACAAGAGACCAAAATGACACAGAAATTAACAACTATAGGTCACCGTACGGCCTTCAACAATGAGCAAAGCCCATACCGCATAGTCAGCTATAAAAGGCCCCGAAATGATATGTTTACTTTCCTACGAAAGGGGCTATATGGGCATACACATTGAAAACAAGACAAATTTAAAAGGAAAACGTAAACAAATTCATAGACATTACAAATGAAGAATACCAAAATATGAGAGGAACATCAGCTGGGTAAAGGAAATTCAACCCCACAAAAATAGTATCGGCAAATTGTGTCATTTTATAAAGGACGGGTCGCAAATAATTTTAGCGGCTTTGTCGTGCGGAAGATTTATTTCCACTTTTGTACACATTTATCTAAGGCTTTTGCAAAATAATCCTTTTATTCTTTTATCCTGTCTTTAGCAAAGTTATTTCATTAATTTGTTTTTATTTTTCCAGAATATTTAAAACTTAGATATAGATATTTGCATATTTGCTTAAGGTGTTATAAATAGATATTGTATGCTAAAAGTGTTCTTTTCTATATTTAATAGTTATAGACTATCAAACTAGGCCGTAACTTTTTCATTTGAATTGTATACATTTGTCATTTCAGGGGCCTTTTTCGCTGACTATGCGGTATGGTCATTGCTCATTGTTGAAGGCCGTACGGTGACATATAGTTGTTAATTTCTGTTTCATTTGGTCTCTAGTGGAGATTTTCTCATAGGCAATCATACCACATCTTCTTTTTATATCAAGTAAAATATGTGTTTTTGTATCTTTAAGTTCTTTGTTAGACTGTTTGTAATTATATAGAAGTGATGATAATAATAATAGTTATAATTTAATGACTTAACTTGCAAACTCATTATATTATAAAATTGATTAAATTATATGGTTTGTTTCCGTTTGACGTGTTTTTAGTACATTACTATATTTGGAATGGAACATTAAGGCATAACAATACGAACAAGAAATTACATATATATGTATTAGTGTTTGAGTTATCGAGAAATTAACTTTTTTAAATGTATTACTTAAGTATTTCACTGAATATATTTGTTATAGTACTCTTACTCTCTTATCTTCGGACATCTGTATTTTTTTATATGGCATGAATGGTGTTTTTAACACAACTAGATATATACCTTATCGGGTGGCACAATGGATGAATACAAAAATTATTTGAGATTAATTGTTTAAGAGAAGCACGTTTAAAAGATGTAATGATTTTAGATTTATTTTTTCATCTCAAAACAACTTATTTAACTTGCGTTTGCATTAATAAGATCATGGATTGATTGGTTGATTGTTATTTGCGTACCATAATATATATATATATATATAAATATATATATATATATATATATATATATATATATATATATATATATATATATATATATAAGTCTAAAATTTGCACAACGATACTAATATAAGATGGTATTATACGAAGATGTTGTTATTAAATCGTGTTGACAAATATTTCGGCTTAACAAATAGCCTTCTTCGGTGTCAATGAGTTTAACAATACTGATTGTAGGTTAAAATAGATCAATGTTCTCTATTGATCTATTTTTAACCTACAATCAGTATTGTTAAACTCATTGACACGATTTAATAACAACATCTTCGTATAATACCATCTTATATTAGTATCGTTGTGCAAATTTTAGACTTATATATTTTTTCCTTATCTGCACAATATTGTCTATTCTAGACGATCCGGTACATAGTAAATTTGCTGGTTGGTCCTTTTATAGACTTCTATATATATATATATAACATGCATATTAAGGACGATGAACAAAATTGGGGTAAATGTCACTGAAACAGCAACACAATTTTTTTACATCAAACAGCTAGATGTTTTGGAAAGTAGGAAAAAGTGAAATGCGGTTATAATCGTTTCAACTTGGAAAGAATAATATAGTAGGTCCCAAATTAGATAAATGCATATTCTGGACGATACATACAACGATTTCGGATAAACGTCACTTAAACATTAACTCAAAGAAAAACGACATCAGAAAACAACTAAATGTTTTGAAATAGGGTTAATTGTTACAATCTTGGAATAATATACGAATATAATCAGTATGCCCTAGTTTCAATGATTATTCTATCCCTCAAATTTCGATTAACGCTTTTGAAGAACACCATCATTCTTGGTGTGAATTCAGAGGGAAATTGACCCTACCTCCTTCCACCGTGGTGAACATCTGTCATATTTCTTTTCTCGATTTGTTGTTAGTGAAGAAGGTCTCATCTTGATTATTATAAATTATTGTCTTGGAAATATGGTTGCTTAAAACATTTTCAATCGTATTATCATAAGGAAATATTTCAAATACATACTACACTATTTTAAGAACACGTTACTGAGTTCTAAAATTGCGTCTGATTAATTTGTCATTTTGAACATATACCATAGTATTCCGAGTTAGACAACAAATCTTTCGAAGCGCAAGAAGTTTATTTGGCTAACGAGGAAAGAATGGTCAGAAATGATGTGTGACATGAATAACACGCCCATTTTTTTAATCAGAACGAACAACTGTAGATTGAAAAAAAACGATAGTCTGTGCAAGAAAAATAGAATAAATCGTCGTTTGACAGAAAATACAATAAATCGCAGTGTCTAAATATTTTAGGAAGCATGGCAAACGTATTCCCTCTTCCAAATTGCCTAGAAATTGAAGGCGATTATTTAAGCTCTCTCTCAGATGTGTATTTTTTCATAAAATTAGATTAGCGCTCATCGTCTTTTTCTTTTAGGGGGAAGGGAGGGGGCTTTTGTAATCGGAAATCAGAGAAAACCTTCACAAATTTCCTTTAAAAGTGTTTTTTTTTTTATTTTAAAAGTACTAAAATTGACAGCTATATGTGTGTTTTGTAGACGTAACCCATGCAGTGGTTTAAGTCACGGTTATTTTTATTTTCATGGCTGTTTTCTCATTGAGTTATATAGGCCCATGTGACCTTTTTATGCAATATTATTTGGTTGCTTCAATTTAGAGCTTACATTTCTGTATAAGCTTGTCGTTTCTTTCAATTAAAAGTCAAAGGAAAAAAAGATTCATGTTACAAAATTTGTTAAGATAATATTTACCCGACTGAAGGGACATTATTAACATGCATTTATAAAGCACATGTTGATAGCTACTTACGTACCTCAAAACTGGTAAATGATTTGTCACAATACACATCCTTCAATTCTAGTTGACAAAGCAGAATCTTTGCAAAAAAAAAAAAAAACCAACATTATAAACCATCGTCAATCCTTCTCTATATTCCATACAAGCTAGTGGTAGGGCATTAAATTTTACAAATCTATTGCTAGATGTCTACCGTTTCATTGACTGAACCTTAGCAAATCTATTGATAGATGTCTACCGTTTCATTGACTATACTTAAACTTAAACACCACGTTGCTAAAGCTCACGTAGGTGAAACATGTGTATTATAACAACTGAGTAATACCCAGTCTATCTGAATTAGTCACCCTTTCACGAGGATCTACTCTGTTGCAGCAGCTCAAATTCTTGTAAAATAAATTGTGCAGCATTATAATGAAGTTTAACAGATCTTTTACTGGCATCCTCCTTAGAGAGACATTCACAGACATACAACATATTATGATTTACGGGTACACTTTTGATTGATTCAAACAATAGCAGACTTGTTCCAGTACTGATATGAATCACAGTTTAAGGCCAAACTCAGTAAAGAACCGCATAAATTCCATTTACTTGATAGTTTGAACAACCCTTACCGTTATCTTCATTATATTTTTCGTTAAATAATCAAAATTATCTAACTATACTGCTGCAATTTATCAAAAGGAACTTACTTTGAATAAATATAATATCAACAGCAATAACCATGATAACTGTCTTTTCCTAGATTTAAATATTTCAATATTACACAAGAAACACTACACAAAAATTTGCGACAAAAGGGATGATTTTTCTGTTCTTATTGTTAATTTTCCTTTTGAACGGTGATGTCCCTTTGGCACCGTCTAACGGTGTTTATATGTCCAAACTCGTTCGCTATGCTTTTGTCTGAAGTGACGTTTTGGATTTTAATGAGCGTAATCTATGTATTACTAGTAAAATATTAAGTCAGGGATTTTGTTAATACAAATTACTTAAAACCTTCACTAAATTCTTTCGTAGATACAAAGATTTGGTGTGTTAGTATGACTGTATCTGTAGAAACGTATTTCAAACTGAATAGCACATCCTAAATTTTACGGTGATGTTGTTAACCGAGCCCGGAAATTTAGATACAATCTGGATGAACTTATCAATCTTTTAAATAAACTTATTCTAAAAAGGTTACCTATTCAATGCTGTAATTAAATCTTTGATAACTTTTATTTGTGTAAATATTGATTTTGTTAACAATAAATCAAAACCATACGTAATATAACAGATACGAAACAGTACTACGATCTGTTGATACTTAAAGTTTGGCATTGCACAAGGTCATAGTTTTTCTTTGACTGTTATTGACGTTTTACACTAAATCCATTGGGTGTTCGATGTGTACTGATTCATGGTTTAGTCTTAGATATATTATTGTTTTCATTAGTTGTTAATGGCTTTGAACTAGCTGTTAATAACTGCGAGTACTCTCAGATCTGTACTTAGTGTCCTTTTGTATTTGGGATGAATAAGTATCCGGCTACGCTTACTTTGTGTTTTGCTAGATGTATTTCTATTTGTATCCATTTAATGAGTTACGCCATTTTCAACTGATTTTTATAGTTAGTTCTTATGTTGTACTGTTACACCACTGTCCCAGGTAAGGGAGGGTTTAGCGCTCACAAACATGTTTGACCGCGCCACATTCTGTATGTGCCTGTCCCAAGTCAGGAGCCTGTAGTTCAGTGGTTGTCGTTGGTTCATGTTTGTCATATTTGTTTTTCGTAAACTGTTTTGTTATAAATTAGGCCGTTAGTTTTCTCAATTGTACTGTTTCATATTTTCATGTCGGAGCCTTTTATATCCAACCATACAGTATGGGTTTTTCTCATTGTTGAAGGCCTTACGGTTGCCTATAATTGCTTACATCCACTTCATTTGCACTTTGGTGGATAGCTGTCTCATTGGCAATCATACCACATCTCCTTATTTTTATTAAGCTTGTAAATATACAAGGTATCCACAAATGTGCATGCTTGTATTCTGTCTTTATGAGATTATAGCAGAAAAATAGAATTAAAAAATCAATACCCATTTTTAATCATTTCTTGGTGTATTGCCCAGCCCGGAAAAACCAGGAATCAGGTTTTCCGCCCTAGTAATACTTAGGCAGCTCTGTTATCTTTGCATTGTACATTTTTTTTACAAAAAAGGTGCTAGAGAAAACGAATTTCACTAAACAAATTACTAGTCTTGAATAAGTCTCTCCTGCAAATACCAGTCGTTAAATTGAATGTACAAAAATTACAATGAGCTCATTAACAAAAGTCTTTTAAAAGAAGTGTTAAATTCGTGATTAGGGTATATTTCAAGTGACTTCATGAATGCTTGACAGGCGGCTTCATAGTCTCCTGACATCTGTAAAGCAATACCAAGAATGCTGTAGGCTTTAGATTGTAACATTATATCAATAAAATAGTTTTCTGCTATGACAAGGTGTAAAGTGTGGATGGAATCCTGACATTGTCTGACATTTTTGAGATGATAATGACACAACAATTTTAGAAAATGAGCATATACTATGGAAGAAATGAAACATGCCTTTTTTTCAACTTCCATTTGTAGTTCACTTGGTATTAACAAAGAGTTTCTTTTAAATTTCATAAAATCTACAAGCATTATTTTCCATAATCGCACTATACTAATCTCCTGAAATGATTTCAGTTTGAGCAATTTATAATGAATATCCGACATATTCATGAATCGGGTTAGTTTTTCGGGAGTACATTTCGATATAGAATATTCGATGATGAGTAACGCATTACTATATTGTTTTGACTTATAGAAAAACGAAGCTAACATCAACCATCCCGATACAGCGTCATGATGCAAACCTTGTAGCAGAATACAAAAACAGGAATTATACTGTTTGTATTGGTGTTTATTATTACTTCTAGTACTATTCAGTGGGATGGACTGTGCATATTTTGCACACCACAATGACATGTAGTATGTATAAAAGTATTTTAATGACGATTGGTCACAGATAACTATCTGGTTTATTATTCTTTTGTATTCATAAGTTTCCATCCTAAGAGCAACATCTCTTATACAATTAGAGAAAAATAACAATTTAGAATTAAGTGTTTTTGCAACCTCGTTAGTATGCAATGAATGTGGTTCGAAGTGATCCATCCACATTGATACATGAAAGTTAGATAGTTGATCTGAAAATAAGATGCATCGCCATCCGTAACTATGGAGAGAATTTAGTCTATGTAGGAGTATTTCACGAGCATGGCCTTCTATTTTGTTCTCAAACATGTTGTTTTCTGGAATAAAGTAATGCACGCAAGCTGAATACTTAACACAATAAATAAGCCTACTAAAGCAACGCATAAAAAAAGGTATAAGATTTTCAGGTTTCCATATGGATTGTGGTAATTGCTCAGATATCCAGAAAATAATTGTTTTCACAAAATATGAACAAAGTATATCTGAACTTTCGGTGTAGGTTGCTATTTAATCTTTCAAAATGATTTTAAAGAGGGCATAGCATAATAGTTGTGTGTGTGTAAAAGTGCTTATTAACAATTTTTCACCAACCGAAAAAGAAATTCGCCATTCTATATTTTCCTTTGCTGATCCCTTTACTCCGATTGGTACAAAAAGTACTCCATGTTTTATGATACTTTGTTTGACATTATAGCTTGGCCATGAACTATTTGATCTTGATATCCACTGTGATGCTTGTGATGTCCATGTCTTACAATGTCAGGAGATTACATAGTCATAAAGTCCGGTCTTGTCAGATATACACGGTCCATGAATTATGTGAGTATCTTGATTATCTAATAGATCATGTTTAAATAGTGTGCTCGATAAATAATGTTTTCCATTAAGTTCTTCGCAGTATTCTGATAAAGTTTTGATAACATTTGTTTCTAATAGCAATTGCGTGAAACCAGGTTTTACATCGTCTGTTTCCATTCTACAATATTTTATTCCTGGATTAAGTCGGGGTTTTTCATCTGCATAAACCTCGATAGATTTTTCTACATTCATCACATCTAAATCACTACCTCTCATCTCAAGCCCTTCTCCAAAACTTCCACTTGTGATACATGTATATAGCCTGTTGCTCTCTATATTATCCCTGACAGTATTCAGTAGGCTGCTTGTTTTTACATGGTTCTCTGTTCCAACTATGTTTTTACACAAATATCGATAAAGTGCCAGTGATACGGTATGTGTTTTTGTGTCTAAAATAAACATGAAATCAATACAGCGATTTATTTAAAGGAATGAAATACAATGTTCACCATGTTGACAGTTACCATTGAACTTCTATTGCAATTTATCTTAAAGGTGGATGACATTTTGCTGTGATTCTGTTGATTGTAACACAATGTATAATATTTAGTTTACTAAAGCATCATGATTGTTGATCTCATTTGTTCCGGAAGGAAGGTAGATCTTGCTCCATAGGTGGCACCCGTTCAACCATTAAACAGTTGACTTTATAAATGTCTCCAAATTTAATTCATTTTATGGTGTGCCATAAGGTGAATAATAATATGAACAAATAGTTATTTGACAAATTCTTAATTTATATATATATGGATAGAAATAAATATAATAGAAACAGTTTCCAATGTACTAGTAGTATGTAGTGCTAGCATGTTTTTCCATTACGGTCTACTGCAAAGTTCTAAAAATGATATCTTGAAACGTAGAAATAAAAAAAAGATAAATGGGGAATGTGTCCATGGAACACAGATAATGCCCCCGCTAGCATATCATATAAAGTTATAGAGGGACATAACTGAAGAACGATAAAAGTGACGCTACTCAAATTTGGACTTGATCTGATTTTTGTGGTATTAAGTATTCTGTATAAGTTTGATAACATTTTGATGAGGCAAACTTAATTTAGAAAACAGAAACGAAAAATTCAGCAATTTTTCTTTTTATAAAGGGGCATAACTCTAGAACAGTATCAGTGACACCACCAAAATTCAAACTTGATCTGTATTTTGAGGCAATAAGCAATTTGTATAATTTCATAACAATGGTTGAGGCTTATTTAAGTTAGAGAACGGAAACGAAAAATTCAGCAATTTTACCATTTGTAAAGGGGCATAACTCTAGAACAACTTAAGTGACGCCACAAAAAATCAAACTTTATCTGTGTTTTGTGGTAATAAGCATTGTGCGTAAGTTTCATAACATTTGGTTGAGGCAAACTAAAATTAGAGAACGGAAACGAAAAATTCATCAATTTTTCCATTTAAAAGGGCATAACTCTAGAACAACTAAAGTGACGCCACAAAAATCAAACTTTATCTGTGTTTTGTGGTAATAAGCATTGTGCGTAAGTTTCATAACATTTGGTTGAGGCAAACTAAAATTAGAGAACGGAAACGAAAAATTCATCAATTTTTCCATTTGAAAAGGGGCATAACTCTAGAACTGTAAAGTGACGCTACCAAAATTCTAATTGGATCTGTGTTTTGTGTTTATAAGAATGTTGTATAAGTTTCATTATATTTGATTGAGGCAAACTAAAGCTAGAGAACGGAAACCAACTTTGGGACGTACGGACGTACAGACGGACAAGGATAAAACTTAATGCCCCCTCCACTACGGCGGGGGCATAAAAATGTGTCAGAATGATCAAGTGTGAGACTGGATAATTGGTATCATTCGATGATAAGCGACTTGCTGATCATACTGTCATCTTAAGGAGTATTTTTATCATTTGTGAAAAAAAGTCGAACTTCTTATCTTTTTTTTTAGAAAAGCAGGTAAAATATCAATTGACGACTGAAAGAACGGTACTTATCTGTTGTAGATTGTTTTACTTACAACCTTATATGTCGCAAGTGCGAGTGTTATTTTCTTGCAAACTTTAAATGCTTGAAATATGGCCTTGTGAGGGTATTCAGGGAGTAGAGCAGATTACCCAAACTTAGGAGTTCCATCATATGAAACATGTCTACTAAACCATCTTTTTCAAAACTACATGAAATATTATTGTCAATAAAACAACAATATAAAAATCAAAGGCCAATGATTTATATTTAATAGAATGTTCCGCCCAGCTTGATATGACCACAGAGGTCGATCCATGAACAGTTAGGGCAAGTATGGACACTTCATTCAAGATTGATAAACTCTGAACTTGGATTGTGATTTAGTATTTGACAGATATTAGTCAATGTTGTAAAAGTACTGAAAAAAATTGTAATTGGACTTTTACCTATTATGGTCTAATATCCAAATAATCTAAATAAACGGTTAAATTAAGCATACCAAAGAACCTCGAGTATTCAAATTTTGCTTGAAATCAAACAAAGTTTAATTGTGGACCCTTTGGACATAAATATGGAACAATCTGAAAACGGGCCCAAAGATAAAAAAATCTAAACATATGGTTAGATTCGGAATATAAAAGAACACCATTAATTCATTTTTTGACGAAATCTAACAAAGTTTAAAATAAAGGGGACCCAAAGATCCAAAATAAAAAAATACGGTTAGATTCAGTATATAAATGAACCGCAACAATTCAAGACTTTGAATTAACCCCCATTGAAATTGGTCAAGGATTAAGCCATTTATACAAAGCATTCAAAAACATTGTTTTTGGCCACTTTTTCCTAAAAGGTTAAGGTCAAAACCCTCAAAATCAATCCAAACCTTCCATTTTTTGGTTTGGAACCTTGAAGCACCATTTGATGGAGATCCATAGACTTCTATTCAACTTATTATCTTTAAACCTGAAATTCCTAGCTTTTTGGTCCCTTTCTGAACTTAAACTGTCTTAAACAGTTTTTGCAACAACCCCAAAAATCAATCTCAACCTTCCTTTTGGGGTAAAAACCTGTAGGTAAAATGTCATAGAGATCCAAAACTTATACACAATTGATTGTCCTGAAATATATTTATTTCTAATCTATAATATGAAATTAAACAGACCTAGAAAAATACAATTGCCCGAGTCCACTTTCTATTTAGTATATCTATACTTATGTTTATATAGCTTATATGACCATCGGAAGTCTTCGGAGCCCAATTCGATAGTTAATACGATGGCGTCTAGACTAAAATATACACGAAACGAAGTTACATATTCTCGAGCCCATGCCCTGTAAATTGTTTATTTAAAACATTTTATACTTTGGATAAATGTGTTACCTTGTCCAAAATCAGATATTAGAATTTGAGTCAAATCGGTGAACATGAATTTGACAGCTAGTGCCCCTTTAAGTACAAATCGGGGTAAGATATTTACTCAAACAATAAATTTAAGTACGGAAAGGCATTTAATGTTGATGTATTGAAACAGACACTAGAAATGGCCATTAATTTCTTCTACGTATTTCTCTAATTGGAGAAATATTAGAGTGGAAAGCCCTTAAAATTCCCGTCTTTGTTTCATTGGTTAAACCTTTGTTTTGAAAGTAACGTTTAACGTGCACATTTTGGTAAAGATTGATTTATTTTCGCTAGCAATGAACGTGAAATAGAAACACGATAGCAAATGCTGATAAATGTACGTTTAACATGTTTCATCTTCTTAAATTACCTCGAGAAAATTACATACCTGCCATTTTGTTCGAGTTGTTCAAATGGGTATTTCCTTTAAATATGTTAAATCGACTTTCGTTTCTATTTATAATCAAATATGGAATTAAGTATGTGTATTTTATATCGAAGGGGACTTTAATAAGGGAATAGCATAAATCATTGTAGAATATTGTGTGGAACAATGCATTCACAATACATAATTTGTTGTACGAAATTTGTTTTCTAAAATTTGTGCACATTGATGAGACCCCTTTATTTCCTACATTTTGCATTTTTGTTTTGCAAAATAATTCTATTCATCCTGTTTTGGGCAGAATTATTTAATTTTGTTCTTGTTTTTCAACATTCCAGAATATTCATTTGGAAAATCCACCTCTCTTCATTTTCTTCAAAAATTAATTAAGTATAGTATGTGCAGAAGTTATAATATTAATAAATTCAAAAAGGGTAAAATAACAAATTATATTTTCCTTATTTTATTCAACCATGAGTCAAAATCCATGTCCGATGGGTAATGTTATATTTTGGTAAATCTGTGAACTTTTCATTTTCATATGGCCCGAGAACACAGTTATGTCGTACTGCATTTCTTTGAGACAATAAATTCAAATTTAAAAAATTGCACCTGCTCAGCTCTATCTCAAAAATATTTTTTACAGCGTAGTGTACAACTATGGGGACCAATCATATCAAAATTATAGAAACTGCTACCAGCTCTGACTCAAAATATTAACAATGTTGTGTTAAGGAGGTCTGAAATTCAGTTTGACAGCGTCAGACATACTAATATTTGACCTTTTAAATTTAAGCTGGACCAAATCACTACTTATCAGAAAGATTCAGTACTCAAAAGTGTTTGCCTTTGGCTGTTGCCTGCTCTTTGGTCGGGTTGTTGTCTCTTTGACATATTCCCTAATTTTCCCTAAAGCCTTATACATGTTATATGTCGCACGTTCGAATATTATTTGTTTTTTCAAAGTTTAACTCTGCGGATATGTCTAATATTTATAGTATCTAAAAGGTATGTAAAATATCTTCATTATGTAATAAATCAATAGAAATTATTGCCATAAAACACTTTTGGCAAAACTATTGTAACGTGATGCAAAACAAGGAGTCTACTACTAGCATCCAGTTATGGACTTCTAGTTATATGCATGCTATATTTGTTACTTATATATTGCCATTTTTTTATCAAATGAATAGAAACCAAGCGGTCATTATATCGTACACGGACAGGAACATCTCAATTAACTATGATATAGCGATTTTTTTCCGATATTCCAAACATTGTATTTCTAATTAAGATTTACTTTATTGTTCTAAAATACTTCAAAATAAAGATTAATCTGAAGTCGTCTGTTAGAAAGTTGTAGGGACAATAGAATGAGTTTTTGTACAGTTACAGTCTATCTGTGGTTCGTATGATAAAGAATATGTCCAATTTTGTAGCAGCAATTTATCAGTCTAGCTTTTCGCGTTCATGGCACATCTCCAGTTACGAATTAAAACCAAAATGACACATGTTTAAGCAGCGTGACTGGTACGACTAAAGTAACAACAAGAACTGTTTGCTATTCATGAGCATGCTTGTGACAGATTTTGACGGTACTTTTTGTGACCTAAATAAAAGCTAGTCCCTGAATATTGAATAGCTACCTTCAATTATTGTAGAGGTATTTAATGCTCCTTTGTTAATATTGTTCTACCTTTCTGTTCTCCTTCTGTCAAAAAATACGAAACTATTAAAACTTTAAAATAAACGAATATAATAATGAATTCATCGTTGTAAGAGATTCGAGATCCAAAACTTATGATAAATCTTAATCAATCTTAAAGATTATTTTGAAGAAATAATAACTTATTTCCTTGTAGATTTCAGTACTTAACTTGATAGGCTATTTGTACTTTGCCAGATAAATGTTCTACCTATATCTGACCCGGTAGATAAATGCGACAATAGTACTCGGATCTTCAAGATTGTAAACATTATAATCTTATCAGAAATGCAGAAGTTTTAGCGCTATATAAATAGATAGGTTTTCCCGTCTATTATTGGCCAATCTAATCAAATATGGTTGAATATATCTATCAAGTTGCAATTCGTCGGATATTAATCAGTAAATGATGGTTGATGACAATAATGAATCACGTCCACAATAATGCTTGCACAATTAATACTGACAATATGAATTTTACCGACTACAACAATGTAGAATCATATAGAGAAGTTTAGAAAGTCACTTCCGGTGTAAGATATTGGCTTACCAATATCTTCAAAATATAACGATTGTAGAAGTTCTACATCAAAAACTTCTGGTCTACATTGAGTGACTTCTGGTGTCAAATGAATGTTTACTTGATACTTATTCTGAGAATAATGGCTCTTATTCTTTGTGCACAACGGGAGATAATAATTCTGGTCACATTGTGTTGGTTCCAGTTTTACTTCACTTGTTTAATTGATTATAAAAAAAGAGACCATGTACCTTCACTGAATTATTAAAGATTTGTGTAGTGCTTTGAGAGCAGTAATTCTTGTCGTGAATTTTTTATACATTTAAATTACGTCTGAAAATGTAGGAATATGTATACCTATATCACTTGTAAGCATATAAAATGGACCTCTAAAATGTCCTCCGTACATAAACAATTATCAACAAACATTTGTATTTTGTTCCAAGTAATAAAATGAAAATACAAAAAGTTTGTTATAAATATGTGGCTTAAGAATCAAGATTTGACAGCAAGTTTTATTTTGACCTCATTTCTGTTGTACGTTTGTTTTGAAGTATGCATATTCTGTTTCCCAGAAATTTAATCGAACATTTGTTATGTTGTTTTTGGTATGGGAGTGTTTATATTTCCTTTATGAAATGTTTACTTAGCTTTGTGTATCGTCTTATGTATAGCATAGTCTTTATCCTTCATAAAGTTGCTGCCTAATTTTTACCACGTCTCGCACATCTTCTGCTGTTTCAAGTATTCCTTGAGATATACATACAGTCAGCTCTAAAACAATGAATTACCTAACAGTGGTTAAGACGGAACTTTTTAGTTTAGGATTTTTTGAAAGAAGAAGGGTTCAACCAGAAACAATTTATTTAATTTTTTCGGGATTGTTTTTCTTTTAAATAGGCTTCCCGACTGCCAGACCCAATAATTTTGGAACATATACTGGGACAGTGACACGCGAGTAATGGTCTAGGATTTGACAGACGAGTTTTTCAATTTCACACTCATATACGGGACAGTGAATCTGATTCATTGGTTACTTGTCAACGAAACATTTTCTGAGTGGAAAATATTTTGTGATAAATTGAACTTTTACGGTCTTTGCAAATTTGTATACGTACGTGTATCCAAACGTCATTATTATTCATGATTTGTAACAGAAGATCAAGATCAAAACAAAGTTATCCTTTTAAAAATAGGTCATATGCACATTGTAAATGTCAAACGTTCAGGTTATCATATGCTTGTAAACATAATGAGACCCTTTGTGACCTTATAAATGATAAGAAACAATTTGTGTCAACTTAAATGATTTTTTCATACATTGTAACTAGCATGAGACATTTAAGTATTATTGTATGGTTAATATATTTTCTTTCTTTTATGGTTAATCTGGTCACCACAGAGGAAAAGAGATTATTGCTTAATGATCCAGATGTATTGATTAATCGGCTAAACCGAGTGGAAAATATCGTTGCAATACTGAATGCTAGGGTGAGACAGCTAACCACCGAAAACAAACAACAGGCGTTAACTATTCAACAGCAAGGAAAAACCATCAGCAACAGCAGACATCAAACCAGCAACAGCTTATATTAATCCAACAGCAGACCACATCACTTCAGCAACAGCAGACGTTGATCCAAAACCAGCAGACGTCAATCCAACAACAGAACATATCAATCCAACAACAACAGACATTAATCAAAAACCAGCAGACGACAATCAAACAACAGAACATAGCAATTCAACAACAACAGACGTTAATCCAAAACCAGTAGACGTCAATCAAACAACAGAATATATCAATCCAACAACAGCAGACATTAGTCCAACGACATGAGCAGACGATAAAAGAATTGCAACACTCATTTAGCAGTTTTCACAGTAAGCTTATACTGTTAAACTATTTAATTCTTTGTTGTCTAAGGATATTATTGTTATACAGCATGATACAAAACCATATAAAGGTAAAATGATGACTACTTGATTCTGAGGGGAGATATGGTAGCTGGTATTTGTTTCAACATTTCTAAATAAAGATATTTGGTATGATTGACAATGAGACAACTATCAAACAAAGTTCAAATGACGAGTAGTAAACAATTGCAAACGTATGGTCTACAACAATGAGAAAAACCTATACCTTATTAACGTCAACCATAAAAGGTCCCCACATGAAAAATTAAAAAAATATGACACAATTCAACATATCTATGTTTCATCTGATAGAGACATAACTTGAGAATGTTACCATTATAAGAACACATGGTAGCAGCAAAATTCAATTCTGATGAAGATCTAAAGTGAAGGGAGGGGTAGTACAGAGTTTTAGTATCCTTTTAAATTGTTAGAAGTACGGGGCATATAAATGTTTAAAATATGCCTCACAGCCCTATGTTTTGACCTTTAAATAAAATAGTGGTGAATATCCACTTTCAATTCTAGGATATAATTTTTTACAAGACTTCGTAGTAAAAGTGGAACAGGTTTAGCCGTAGGGGGGAGTTCCTATGGGAAATTGCATTGTCTATACTTAAAAAAGTGCAACCTTAACATAGGGAAGAATATTTTTCTCTGTACTTTTTTATATTTATCTTATTTAAGGCTTTGGAACAACATATATCAGATGGGTAAGAAAGCAGTGACCCAAATAATAACACAGAATTGGTTTATTCAGGTAAATATGAATAAAACAAAGAAGAACCTTCCAGTGCTGTTCATGTTTAAGAAACACTTTATCATCAAAGATTGTTATTGAATTGTTATTATTCTTTCTTTTTGTTTGCCTTTTTTTCATTTTAAAACAGTATTCACATGGTCAAATTAGATTATACAGAGACGGTTATTATTTTCTACCTCATAGACATCAGGTAAGAAAGGTCCTGAATATTTCTGTACCAATGTTAAGAACATATGTTGTTTTTATGTATAGACTCAATTTCACCACTAGATATGGTTTATTGGACGCATGACACAGTTTTAGTGACTTTATTCCAAATATATAAGATCAAGATTTATTTGATAGTTATCTGTACCACATTTCTCAGTTGATACGATATTCCTGATCTTGCGTATCGTAGCCCAATTTCCATGATAGAGGATTGCTGCGAATAAGAAATCCATTAGCTAGTAGTTTGTATTAGTTAAAATAACTCCTTCTACGGACACCATAATGGTTGATTATAATGGTATATACGGTGTCACAGTACGGACACCATAATGGTTGATTTTAATGGTATACACAGAGTCACAGATGTCCATGGATATATTTCATTTGTAGTAACAATCCCATCGACTCTACCTCGATGGTGACATCAAACACCAAAAGACACCGATCCCCGAGTTTTACTTGCCATGAGCAGCACAACAGATGGTGCGGTCTGCTTACTCTTCCAGAGAACATACAATCACCTCCGTAGTTATTATGTGGGGTTCGTGTTGCAGTAGGATAGTTGTATTGTTTTGTTTTTTGTTTTTTGTCTTTTTTTTTTATATTTCTCTTTGATCACGATATTGTCTTCTTTTTGTGCCGTATGTTTTTTTTGAATGTCCCATTGTTATGTTCTGCTTCTTCAATTTTAAAATTTAAAATCCAGTCATCAATTCTTTCTGTGAAATTGCTAAAACGTAAAGATTTCAAACGAACAAAGAGATGGCATGATATCAATTTCAACAATAATCCAAAATTAAGCCAGTCTAAATGTGATATGTGTTTTTGTTTGTTAATTTCGACTCTGAATTTTACAGTTCTTGTATAGATGCATTAATAGAGTATAAATGCAAATTGCGGAAATGATTTGTATATATCAAGTCAGAGTTTTTCTTTAATAAACAAAACCTTTATTTTTGAAATCATATTTTTATCACAGGCTATGCAGGTGGTGGTCACTACAGTCAACAAGGCTCTGCAGTCGAATATATATGTTTACCACCTGACCCTAATTATGAAAAGACCAGCGGGTCAGACAATGGTCGTATGTATGGTGCAAAATTTGACTTTTTTGTCTCCAAATCTAATGACGAGGATGTTCCTTGTGCTCTTTGCAGAACTGATCGTGCTACATCTGTTATAATGATTCCTGGTAAGAATACATGTTACAGTGGCTGGAATTTAGAATACCATGGATATTTGGCTTCAGGATATTATAATCATGCCGCTGCTTCGGCTTACGTATGCGTTGACAAACATCCAGAATATATTATTGGAGGCGTTGATGAGCTCACTGGTAAATTGTTCGATGAAGTCCTTACTAAATGTGGATCTCTGAAATGTCCACCTTATATAGACAATTACCCGCTGACATGTGTAGTTTGTTCTAAATAAACAAACTATTTTTGTTAAATATTTTATACATTTCATAGTTTTGTAATATAAACAAAACAGGGTGCGGAGTAAACTTTATAAACAATAAAATCAACCTTTTTTATCTAGACAAAAAAAACATATATGTACTACTTTCTTGTGTTTTCTTTCTTAATGGTCCTTTAATAGTGGTTATTTACCTTAATGATATCTGTAAGTTTTTCTTATGAATAGAGAAACAAATATACAAACGCTTTAGCACATAGCTCGTCTGTCTCATCTGCTGTATAACGGTTACAGCAGCATATGTTTCAAAACAAAAAAGACAGAAATTTTATAAAAAGCTGAGCTTGTTTCAGGGATCAGTTGTACGGAATATTTTTTTTTATAGTGAAATTGTAAAGACATTTTCAATCAGTAACATTGATATAACGGTACAAATTTTATTGCACCGGATGCACTTTTCCACAATAAGTGTCTTTAGCGATGCCCGTTCAAAAGTATTTAAAAGTCCATAAACCGGGTGCAAAAGATGATACAAATATAATAAAGTGAACGTACCAACTGTAACCCCCAAAAATCATTCGTATAAAGGAACAGAATAAAAATGTGCATATCAAAATTCATAAAAATCTGTCAAGCTGTTCAGGAGTTTAATACATAAGTGGAACGGAAGGACGATTGGGCAAACGGACGTACGGACGGAATATTTCATAGAAAACCATAAACCCCCTTTCCAGGAAATTAGGTAGGAAAACTTCGGTTGGTTTATGTTTTATTATTCCTTCCTACTAAGAACGGTAGATTTTCGGTTATAACATGATGAGTCAGAGTGCAGAACAAATATTCTGATGAACTTTCATGTTGAATAGATTTGCAGATTCCATTTTGTAGGCAGTTGTTGTGACAAACACTACCGATTATTCAAGAACACTAATTTAAAAGCTATCGTTTGAATTGATATACCAAAGGAACATTCTATACGATAATAGGGGCTTCAGTTGTAATAAAAGGTGTTCGTACACAAAAAAAAGAATTATGGCTTATGAAGACAATCAATTCCGCAAATTGTGTTTTATTTAAAGCTTTTAAAACCCTTTATCTTATTTAAATGGACATTTTGCTATCAAGTCAGTAATGCATTGCATTTTGAAGACAGCAACAACAGCGTTTTGATAATTTCTTCCTTTCTGTTGTTCATATACACTGCTATTCTTGCCGATTACGTGGTTATTTGGTCTCGGAGTTTTGGTATTTTTCCAATTGATATCTGTGGTCCAATGCATTTTAATTGGTGAAATAATTTATCCACTGGCACAGGTGAGACAGTTCCTATCTCCTTCAAATCTCTGTCTCTTTGTAAAGTAAACATCCATAAGTATAAAATGTAAATATCAATTTTATACTATATTCAGGATTTTTTTTCTGAAACAGTCATTTTCCTCTGCATCATACTACAAATAAAAAAGAGGGGTTAAAATAATGTGTAATTCATCGGTATTAAAATATACAATTCTAGAGAGTGTAATTTTGTTACGTGAATATTTCATGTGACACTATCAATCGGGGCAAAACAAATAAGGAATAATCATGATTTTCATCACATCAATGATACATGCCTGACAGAAACTAAAAACAGAGGAGGGTAAGGCGCTCTAAAACATGTTTAACCTCGTAATGTTCTGTATGTGCCTGTCACACGTAAGGAGCCTGTAATTGAGGGTTTGTTTTTTTTTGCCGTATATTTTTTTTTTGTACATAAATATGGATGATAGTTTACTCGTTTCAAATGTTTCACATTTGGGAACTCGGGGCCTATTATAGCTTGTTATATGGTATGGGTTTTGTTCATCGTGAAAGACCGTACGGTTAACTTAAGTTGTTAACTAGAACATTATTTGGTCGTTTGTAGAGACTTGTCTAATTGCATTGGCAATCATGCTACATCCTCTTGTCTTAATATCAAAGACAACAAATAAACAAAACAATCACACACAAATTATCATATTACGGTCTTCACCACGGAGCCTTGGCTCACTCCGAACAGCAAGCTATAAAGGTCCCCAAAAATAACTAATGTAAAACCAGTCAAACGCGAAAACCAACGGTCTAATCTATACAAAAAACGAGAAACACTTATGAATCAATAAACGACAACTACTAAATATCCGATTCCTGACTTAGGACAGGTGCAAACAAATGTAGCGGGTTTAAACGTTTAAATAGGTACCAACCTTCACCCTTATCTGAAACAATAGTAAAACATGCACGATTATCACATGATCTTTATTGTATTACATAACAATACATAGTATTATAATAGTCATGGCATAGAATATACTCTCTTAATATTTGTACAGTGATCTATTAGTTCATATTCATTAAGTTTCTAACAATTGAAATTTGTTTAGATCTGAATTTTTGAATATTCATTGGATTTGTATTCTGTTTAATCTATGAAGGTCAGGAACAGTAAATGAGTTTTGTCACAGATTTGGACTCAAAAGCCTGATTATCGTACCTCGACCTTTATTAAGGTATCTTTTTCGGATATCTTACCTTTATACATGGAATTTATTCAGTGGTGACCACAGTTCCTAGTAGGCTCATCTTCACATTTCATGCTGCAACTAGATTCGGGTAAACGTTGATGGTAAGCCTTCTCACTGTTTACATCATTTCCACACAGACAAAATTTACCTGCCTATGAATAAAAAGTTATCATTTCTGTTAATCCTTTGTATGCTTATCGATCTAGGCTTGTTATAAAGATATTCACCAATAACTTTCAAGGTAAAATTATATATCACATTATAAATGAGGATTGAAGGATTGATGGTAAACGTTCAGTTGAACATATTTCATGCATATCAGGACCAAAACATGCTCATATTATATAGAAACAAATGATATCCTGCTTTGTACTAAAAAGCAGCGCTGGTTTACAAAAACCCTTCCACACAAAGACATGTTACCTTTAACTGACAAGTTATTAAAAATCCTACCTAACAAGGTTGTGTTGTTTCTCTTAAACGAGAGTGCTGAGCAGAAAAGCAGCAAATGTAAATGCTTAAGTTTTTAGTTTGACGGCCGGGGATCGAATCCACGAATCCAGGAGAGCACGATACCACCGAGGAGGTAGCATTGAGGACAAGGGATATACAACGTTTTACATTCATTACTTGAAATATTGAATAAAAATTGATAGATATATATCCTTTAATGTCAAAACATTTACCAAGCAAAAACTGGTAGATATCTCATAAACTCCGGAAGGGTAGGTATATCCTATTCCACTAGTGACATGCGACATTTTGCCCGTGGCATATACAAATTACGGAGATCTATACATAATATTACACTGGAGTGAAATATCCTGGCTTATCGAGCAATATGATGGGTATATGAATATATATAGCCTATTAGCAAATACGAATATCAGACTGGTAATACAAGTAAATCAGAAAGAAAAAATCGAGGCACTCCAGTATAATATATCTTTAATTCGGTCTTCATAGGGATATGGGCTCATATTCCAAGTCGGTGCACTATTTAAACACCGAAAGGGAGCATGCGCCCATATCCGCTGTGAAAGATGTTCTTTGTATCGATCTGATGAGTTAAACCCTTTTAAACTGATTTTGATAGTTTGTTCTGATGTCGTACTGTTACACCACTCTCCTATGTAAGATAGAGGGTTTGGTGCAATCAAACATGTGTAACACCTCCAAGTTGTTTATGTGAATGCGAAGTCAGGAGCCTGTAATTCGGTGGTTGTTCTGTGTTGCTGTATATCATTGTTTTTCGTTTATTGTTTTGTTCATAAATCAGGCCGCTAGTTTAATTGTTTGAATCGTTTTACATTTGTCATAGAGCCTTTAATTACCGTTACCGTTACCATGGAAACAATGCGAAAAAGGTAAAAATGTTCCAAAAACCTTAAAATACTAATAGCATTTCCTCTCTTAAAATGGTAGGTCAAATCCACTGAAACGTTAATAGTATGTTCCCTCTCATGTACCAATGAGGCATCTGTGATTAAATGTTTTGGGAATGGTCTGTCTTAGTATGGAAACCAGCAAAAATTTCATAAATGCTCCAAACGAAATGAAACTTTATATAATTGATAACTGGCAAGTTTGGATGAGACTTTTGACTTTGGAATTTCCAAATGGCCACCGTTGCCATGGAAAATGCAAACATGTCAACAATTCTATAATGATCGAAAGGCTCTTAATGTTCTGAAAACTTACAGAAAGATGTTTAGCCATGCATATATGTGCATTCACTGTTTTAAAATTTTCGAAATGGCTGCCGCTTAGTGTCAATGGGGGAAGGGTGACATTCGCTATTGCTTGTAATGGCAAATCTAGTTTAAGTTTACTTTTCGAAAAGCAGCCAGTACTAGAAGTTCGTGTAATAAAATGGTTAACGTTATATCGCATTAGTGCAACCATGCAGCCGTTTTAATAAACAACTTTTCATATTATAATGACGGTATAACAATGTCTCAACTGTGATATTATTGTCATTCCAATTAGCTAAGATTTGATTCCCAAATTAGGAATGTAATTGATCTAATAATTTGAGATATTATTCCTGTGGTAGCATTCAAATGTTATTGACTGTGTAAACTTTGATATATGTGAAAGCATCATAATTAGCAACTATTTTATTTAAGAGGTTGAATAAAGTTAAAGTTCAAGTAAAATCTGTTCAGACCTAACGATCTTTTTTTCGATCTTGTCAACCCAACACCCAACATATTCCTTTTACTCCTCTGTGTTCATTTCTGGCGATAAATACTGTACTCTTAAAGCTTTCAACTAATACACGTAAAACTGAAACTTCCACAACACTATGTGTTATATTACTTTCAGTTGTAAGACATTCAGGAAGGAGTACATCTACCAACATTGGTAGATTTTGGCTGGAAATAAACAAATTATTTTTTATACAACTTAATATATATTCTCTCGAAAAACTCAATGATAGATTAGAATACCAAAAATTAAACGCGAAATATTCAACACATTTTAAAGATGCAGTGACATTTGTATCTCTAAAAAATTCTTTAAACTTCCGTATGAATGAATACAATGATTGACGGATTTGTTGATTGTTTACGTAATATTCAAACGACAGAAAGATGTTTTAAAATGGGGTTAATTGACACAATCTTGGAAAAGTATACTAATACATGTATACTTATTATGTCCCAGTTTCAATTATTGTCCAATCCCTCAAACTTCGATTAATCTATATCCTATTTTATTTCGTGGTGTATGCTATATTTCTTTTTATGTGGCAAGTCAAATTTTTCTAGATATTGAATTTTCATGACGATGCTTTGTAAAAAAGACAGCCTTGGTGTGAAATAAATTCAGAGGGTAATTGACCCTATCTATCAGATATCTTCTGTGGATTTCTAGTTAGTTAAGAAGGTATCATCTTGATGATTTTGAATTATTTTCTTGCAAATATGGTTGCTTAATACATTTTCAATCTTATTCATAAAGAAATATTTAAGAAACATACTACAGTATTTGGAAAAGACGTTACTGGGAAGTAAAACTTGTGTCTGATTCCTTTGTCATTTTGAATTATAAAATATATTTAAACTAGAATGTACCTCAACGAAGCCACATTATAAACATGCATTTAAGAAGCAAATGTTCATGGCTACTTACATAACCGCAAAACTAGTGTGCAATTTGTAACAATACTCATCTTTCAAATCTAGATGACCAAGTTCACAAAATCTTTGACCCATTATCAATCATTCTGAATATTGCCCATTAGGTAGTGCTAGGCCATTAAGCCTTACACCACTTTGATTAAAGCCTACTGTCTCATTGACGGCACTTCTGCACCATTTTGATAGAAGTCTTCTGTCTCAATGACTGCACTTAAACAACATAGAATACACTTTAGCACCCTTTTGCTAGAAGTCTACTGTCTCATTGACCACACTTAAGCACCCTATTGCTAGAAGTCTACTGTCTCATTGACTACACTTAAGCACCCTATTGCTAGAAGTCTACTGTCTCATTGACTACACTTAAACACCCTATTGCTAGAAGTCTACTGTCTCATTGACTACACTTAATCACCCTACTGCTAAAAGTCTACGGTCTCAACTACTACATTTAAGAACCACTTTGTTAAAAGTCCACTGTCTCATTAACTTCTTTTAAGCACACTTTTGCTAGAAGTCTGCCGTCTCATTGACTACACTTAAACATCCTATTGTTAGAGATTAACTGTCTCATTGACTACACTTAAGCACACTATTGCTAGAAGTCTACTGTCTCAACGGCTACATTTAAGAACCACTTTGCTAAAATTCTACTGTCTCACTGACTACATTTAAGCACCCTATTGCTAGAAGTCTGCAGTCTCTTTGACTACACTTAAGCATCCTATTGCTAGAAGTAAACTGTTTAATTGATTACACTTAAGCACCACTTTGCTAGAAGTCTACTGTCTTATTGACTATATTAAAGCATCCTATTGCTAGAAGTCTACTTTCTCATTGATACACTTAATCACCCTTTTGCTAGAAGTCTACTTTCTCATTGACTACACTTAAGTGCCCTTTTCCTAGACGTTTACTGTCTCATTGACTACACTCATGCACCATATTGCTAGAGGTTTACTGTCTCATTGACTACACTCAAGCACCATATTGCTAGAAGTTTACTGTATCATTGACTACACTCAAGCACCATATTGCTAGAAGTTTACTGTATCATTGACTACACTTTAGGAGCATTTTTTATAGAAGTCTACTATCTCATTGACTATACTTATTCGCCTAGTTGCTATAGATCACATCGCAGATATCTGTGTATTATAACCATTGAGATAAACCCAGTCTGACTGATGTAGGTACGCTTTCATCAGGATTCACGTCTGTTGCAGCAGCTCAAGCGAACAAGCATCAGTTATAAAATTAGTGTAAAATAAATCTAGCAGAAAATATTATGAAGTTGAACTTTTTTCTTACTGGCATTATCCTTAGAGAGACATTCACAGACATGCAATATAATAATAACTGTATAGCAAATAAACATCATGATCAACAGATACAATTCGGATTGATTTGAGCGAAGCTGGGAAATAAACAAGGTATCATCAACTGTGCATACATTTTTTGCTTGTATTGTGACTACACATGCTACATTTGTATATTAGATTACAGCAGAAAAATAAAATTGAAAAATCGTTTTGACCAGTTTGCAGTTTAAATCATTTCGGAGGTATTGCCTAGCCGGGAAACATAGGAATTGGGTTTTCCGCTCTGATAATAGTTCGTCAGACCTGTTATTTTTGCATTGTACATTATTTTACACACAAAAAAGAGTGCTAGAGAAAACAAAATTCACTACAACAAATTACTAGTCTAGAAAAAGTCTTTCTTATAAATATCAGTCGTTACACAGAATGTACAAATATTACAATGAGCTCATTAGCGAAAGTCTCTTTATAGAAGTGTTAAATATGGGTTTAGGGAATATTTCAACTGATCTCATGAATGCTTGACGGGCGGCTTCATGATCTTTTAATAACTTTAAAGCAATACCAAGAATGTTGTAGGCTTCAGATTGTAAACTTGTATCTTTTTCAATAAAATAGTTTTCTGCTATGACAAGTTGTAAAGTGTGGATGGAATCCTGACATTGTCTGACATTATTGAGATGATAATGACACAGAAATTTTAGAAAATAAGCATAAACTTTAGAGGAAATAATGTATTTTCCATTTTCCACTTCCATTTGTAGTTCATTTGGTATTACCTGAGATTTTTTTTCAAATGTCATAAAATCTACAAGCATTATTTTCCATAATCGAACTATTGTTTTCTCCCGGAATGATTTTAGTTTGAGCAATTGGTAATGAATATCCGACAAATCAATGAATCTGTATAGCTTTTGGGGAGTGAATTTCGATATTGAATAAACGATTATGCGTAACGAATTACTATATTGTTTTGACTTATAGAAAAACGAAGCTAACATCAGCCATCCAGAAACAGCATCATGATGAATATTTTGTAGCATACCACAACGACAGGAAGTATACTGTTTGTATTGGTGTTTATTACTTCTAGTACAGTTCAGTGAAATATTCTGCGTATATTCTGCAAACGCTAATGATATGTAGTATGCGTATAAGTATTTTAGTGAGGATTGGTCACAGGAAACTAGCTGGTGTATTATTCTTTTGTATTCATAAGTTTCAATCTTAAAAGCATCATCTGTTGTCCAATTTGAGAAGAATAACAATTTGGAATTCAGTGCTATTACAACATCGATAGTATGCAATGTATGTGGTTCGACGTTATCCATCCAAATGTGTACATTAAAGCTAGATAGTTGATCTGAAAATAAGACGCACCGCCAACCGTAACTATGGAGAGTATATAGTTTATCGAGGAGTATTTCACGAGCACGGCCCTCTATTTTGTCCTCAAACATGTTGTTTTCAGGAATAAAGTAATGCAGGCATGCCGAATACTTAACAGAATAAATAAGCCTACTAAAGCAACGCATAAAACAAGGTATAAGATTATCAGGTTTCCATACGGATTGTGGTAATTCCTCTGATATCCAGAAAATAATTGTTTTCAAGAAATATGAACAGAGTAAATTTGAACATTCTGTGTAGGTTGCTATTACATCTTTCAAAAGGATTTTCAGAAGGGCATAGCATATTAATTGTGTGTGTAAAAGTGCTTATTAGCATTTTTTCACCCACAGAAAAAGATATTCGCCATTCTAGATCTTCTTTTGCTGATCCCTTAACTCCAATTGGTACAAAAAGTACTCCATGTTTTATAATACTTTGTTTGACATTATAACTTGGCCATGAGTTACTTGATCTTGAAATCCACTGTGATGCTTGGGATATCCATGTCTTACAATGTAAGGACATTGCATAGTCAAAAAGTCCGTCTTTGTCCGATATACACGGTCCATGAATTATGTGAGTATCTTGATTATCTAATAGATAATGTTTAAATAGTGTGCTCGATAAATAATGTTTTCCATTAAGTTCTTCAAAGTATTCTGATAAATTGTTATAACATTTGTTTCTAATAGCAATTGCGTAAAACCAGGTTTTACATCGTCTGTCTCCATTCTTAAATATTTTTTATCTGGATTAAGTCGGGTGATGTCATCTGCATAAACCACCATAGATTTTTCTACTAACATCACATCTAAATCACTACCTCTCATCTCAAGCCCTTCTCCAAAACTTCCACTTGTGATAGTGGCATAACACTTGGTGGACACCACATTATCCCTGACAGTATTCAGTAGTCTGAGTGTTTTAACATGATTCTCTGTTCCAACTATGTTTCGGCACAAGTAGCGATAAAGTGCCATCGATATTGTATTTGTGTTTGTGTTTGTGTCTAAAATAAGATGAGATTAATCTATCAATTCATAAAAAGAAATGAAATACAATGCTTAACATGTTGACCTACTGGGCTTGTGATACCCCGAGGGTATCACCAGCCCAGTAGTCAGCACTACTGTGTTGACATGAATTATCATTGATATGGTCATAATTATAAATTAATTGTTTACAAATTTTTTTTATTTTTGAAATACTAAGGCTTTTCTAGCTGAGGAATAGTTTACCTTAGCCGTATTTGGCAAAACGTTTAGGAATTTTGATTCCTCAATGCTCTTCAACTTCGTAATTTATTTGGCCGTTTAACATTTTTCGATTCGAGCGTCACTGATGAGTTTTTTGTAGACGAAACGCGCGTCTGGCGCAAATATAGAATTTCTATCCTAGTATCTATGATGAGTTTATTTACATTGAACTGCTTTTGCATTTTAGCGTCAATGCGATGTCAATTTATCTTAAAAGTGGATGAGTTTTTGTTATGACTCTGTTGTTTTTAATATAACGTTCCTCTCACTAAAACAATATTTTTGTTGCTCACATGTGCTCCGGGTGGGGTACTGGTAAACCTTTCTCCACATGTGGCACCCGTTTAACCATTGATCAGTCAACATTATAAATTTCTCCAAATGTATTTCATTTGACAATGCAGCATAAGGGTTATATGAACAAATAGTTTGTTTTTAGAAATCCTTAATATATATATGGAAATAAATATAACAGTAGTAGCAGTACACATGGAGTGGTTCGATGGTTTGTCATAACGGTCTTATAAAAAGCGTAAAGTCCGACGTTTTCCTTTTTTCAAAAAGCAGGTAAAATATGAAATATCGACTGAAAAACAGTATGTTTCTGCTCAAGTCAACCTACAACGTTATATTTCGCAAATTCAGGTCTTGTTTGTCTTACAAACTTCAAATGCTTAAATTGGTACTTATGTGTTGTGCATTGTATCCAAACTGAGGACTTTTTGCATTATATGAAACATATCTACTGAATCTAGTTTAAAATTACATGCTGTAGTATAATCAATAAAACAACAATAAAAAAACCCCCGTAATTTCGTGAGTGGTCAACGAAAATCACGGATTACAGATGCCTGGCACATAATGAATTTGCCGGAGTTAAACTTGATTGTGAATCCTCAAACTTGTGACTATGACCAGTAGATGATTCATGTATAAACCCTAGTATGCGACAGTAGTGTAAGAAAACAAAAATGCACTGTAAAATCGGATAGTATTGACTTCAACATTGTTGTGTTTGAGCGTTTCTGATGAAGGTTAATCTAGAAAAGTGCTTCGGTTGCACGAAAACGGGTAATATTAATTTTGAGACTTTTCTTTCGGAAATATAATTTCAACATGTTCTATTTATTTTGTATTGCTTTTATAGAACATCTCTCTTCGTTTGTGCCTTATCAAAATTCAACTCAATCTTTAATTCAAATTATCTCAATTTGTTCTAAACGCTTTTAACTTTTATGTTTATACTAGATTCATAAAAGTCTTTCCAGTTGCATGTTAAAACAACAGCTAGCGATAAAATGAAAGACAAAAGTTAATTTAAAGAATTTGATACCTGCCATCTAGTTACATTTAAATCGTGGTACAATAACAGCTACAATCAAGTATAACTCTCAACTCACAGAATAGGAATGGTTATACACGCAAATGCGGATTTAGTTGTGAAAAAGAGTGGTGTATTATCTTTGTTTTAGCGATCAACGGAAAATACAACAAAAGCGTTACAATTCAAGGACTATTGTAATTCGGTGATAACTAGAAATAGTCCTGAATGTTTCTGCAGACGTCGATAATCCCAGGCATACATTGTCATAGGAGAGCATTCTGTAATGTTTTCTGTCATTTACATCTATAAGGAAATTCGGGCAAAATGGTATACTTTAATTCGGTAAATATCTTAATTTATCATATACTTGTTAAAATATTACTTATATTTTACAGTTCAATAACATTTAAAATATTAAAAGGATTACTATGAACAAATATTTCTATTTCGAAATTCGATTTCAACTTCAATTCGAACTATAGCTCCAACTTTTTCGGACCTGTATCCAATTTCTTCTCAACCTTTAAATCAAATCTTTAACTCGATTATTAGCCGCATTTTAGGTGTCTAGTATGGTGAGTTACATTATCTTGTATTTACATTTATCATGTGAAAACAGAACGTTACAATATAAAATGACAATTTCATTTATAAAATCTCAATTAATGTATAACCCTTACCTGTCATCTTGTTAGGTTTGTTGAGGAAGAGATGCAAAATGGAGGCTTTCCGTGAAATCTGCATCCTTATATTTTCCTCTTAACACAAAACAATAACACCTACGCAATGTTTAACAATAATTTTAACTTATGAGAAGTTAATAAAGATAGTTATCAAAACTGAAGCACAAGCAGTAATCTACGTTCAAACCGTATAATTACCTCGTTATTCCGACAGTTTATAGGAATGTATTGCACATCTTTTTCCTCTTCACGATCATGTTGATATGAATAATAAAAACCTGAATATTCGTGAAAGTTTCAATAATACTAGATAGCAAAGTTTAATGTAATAACTACACAACGTCACCCAAATCCTTTAAATTGTCTCAAATAAAAGTGTCCTCCTTAAATAGTAATTAAGACCTTTTGAAAGTTATAAATTCTCGTGTATATAAATTACTGAAATATAAATTATTCACAGGTAAAACTCGCAATCCTAGTCAATTATGATCGGTAACATACGCACCTTGCCGAGGCGCAGTTCCAAATAAAAAATAATGCTGACAAGTTAAATGATTGTACACAAAATATTTAAACCATACTCGACCGAGACTCCTTGGTGTGTACGACCAAATGAGCGAATTTATAATGTGTCTGTGTTAACAATATACATAATAAAATGTTATCTAAAATATATTTAAACAGCTGTATTCATTAAAGATAGCTTAACTGACTGAATAAACATAGGTTTCTGGGAAAGCA
This sequence comes from Mytilus coruscus, assembly GCA_017311375.1. Lineage (NCBI taxonomy): Eukaryota > Metazoa > Mollusca > Bivalvia > Mytilida > Mytilidae > Mytilus > Mytilus coruscus. Next base: position 39,906 of record JAASAO010002084.1, on the reverse strand, counting down.
TTTTGCTAACCCCTTTCTCTTTTGAATAACGATATATAACTCTCGGTAATCTTATTTCCTAGTTTCAATATTCATTGTGTTAATGTTTAAACAATTATTTCTTGAAACATTCGATATTCATTATTAATACTGATTTTACATCGAATGACCTGAGGTCCTTCATCAGGTTTTTTTCAATTTCTCTGAGATTTTTAAAAAGAAAATGTTCGAAAGTATTTTGTCCGATGAATTTTACTTCAAATAATACATTTCCTATCTTTGACAACATATGGATATATATAACAACAACTCTCGTATAAATCAACATTGGTGAAAAACATCCTGCCTACTTTGTTTGATTTAAAAGAAGGATGGAAAGGTACTGACAAAATAGCAAATTAGAAGAAAATAAGTGAACATATTTGAACACATTTCGAGTGAAAACGGAAAAAACATCCTGCTTTATAGGATGTTTAAAACATTGTCATAAAGATATCCCACAAAACACAAAACGTTCAGGAAATGTTCCTGGAACGTTTCTGTTTCGTTGTTAAAACATTGTGATTTAACGTTGTAGGAACGTAAAAGTGTGGACTACCAGTTACGTTATAAGAACGTTATGATATAACGTTATGAAAACCAACCTGGAACCTTTGTAGAACCTTGTGTAACCAATCTGGAACCTTAATAGAACCTTGTGTAACCAATATGGAACCTTAATAGAACCTTGTGTAACCAATCTGGAACCTTAATAGAACCTTGTGTAACCAATCTGGTACCTTAATAGAACCTTGTGTAACCAATCTAGAACCTTTATAGAACCTTGTGTAACCAATCTGGTACCCAAAATTAACCTAGTCCAAGACAACATTTGTATGTTGGCACAACAATATCCCGACTTATCTACATGCATTGGCCTAACGTTGTTTTTCTCTCCATCTTCCTGAACAGGCATGCAAATTTTGCCACTGGACGTTTAAGCCAACAATCAATCAATCTTTCTCTCCAGGAATTGTACTTTAGAATTTTACCCATATTTGAATGAATTCAATCAACACATTCATGTTACGTATTTTTCTTAAATAATGAACACAAAGGTATGAATACATATATAATTTATTCTAGCTAGACAACCAGCAAAAAGTTAAAAGTTCAATTTGATGTATCTACACGTTGCTTAATCAGATCTAGAATGAAAATTATAAAGTCTATTCATGATAATTCATTACTGTCAGATATATGTAATTCACTTCATACAGTTATTTTCCTAGTTCTGTATTCTAACATGGTTTTTATTCACAAGAATGTTTCTTTTGTTTTCTGCTACACTTTCTTTTGTCACTATTTCTGACTCCGTCTTATGTTTAATTCTTATCCAGTATAGCAAATCTTCATAAAAGTTATTTCACTGCCCCTGTAATAAAGTAATGAATAAATGAGTACTCAATGTATACTTCTTACGGATATACTAAATCCTAAAAAAATAAGCAAATAGACAAAAAATACATTGTTCCAAGTGTCCTGGTACAACAAAATATGATAAGTAGAAAACATACCCTTTGTTAATATTTTACCTAGACTATACAAGACACAGCGATAGGCATAAGGCATGCATTATCATAATGGTCAGACTTTGCCGTGCTAGCTAAGCTAAGCAGGAAAATTGAGGGTAGATATGGATACAGAAACAAAACAATGTCAAAAATCCGATCTTAATAATGAATAATTCTAGTGAAAAAATTCGAAGTCAAATCTAAATACACATCATTAACATTTTATGCATATATATTTGCGAATTTCGAATCCTATATGGCATAAAGGATGGCTATTATGTTACTTACTTAAAGTAATTCATTCTGCATTTTGTCCCATCTCCATTTCCATGCATTTTCTAGTCAGAATATTGTCTATGATTCCTATTATTCCTTTTGCACTCTGATTTATTTGTTCTTCTGTAGTCCTCGAAAACCTGACCTATAAATTTATTTTTTAATGTAAAATTGTATATCAAGAAGAATATCTACTTCAAGTAATTCATACACGAAACTGTCTGTCAATATTTAAAGATTTTTTCGTTTAGAAATATCCTAAAGTATGAAGTAGAAATAATTAAACAACATTTCTGAAACAGTACGTAACAAGGTACAACCTACAAACAAACTTTTCCATTGAAAATGGTTATAAATGCAATCTTCATGTTTAATAAAGATTTATGAAATAAAATATTGAAATATTGGTAATATACAATTTGTTTAATGATACTAATGTTCAGTGGCAAATTGTCATGTTTATTTAGAATAAGAAATGATTAAACAAAATCTATTTCACCCGAAACGAAGAGATCAACGTACATAATAAAATGATAGAAATTATATGTTTTACTTTGGAAAAATTTACATCCCTGAGATTAAAAACATATTGTATTTGTCATTCATAATCATATATATATCAGAACCTTTAAAGTAACAACTTACATGTTCCTTTCTCTTTAGATGGTGTCATTTCCTATTTTTGTTTTCTTTGTTATCACTGCTTTCTTACAAATACACGACAGGAAATAGCCTCAAAAGTGACCATCCCATTACACTTAGATTTCCTATAACCTTAATTACCATAGCAACTATCTTTGAAATTTGTCTAACATCTGGTCAACATCTATGGGTCAACCTTATCAGAATATGCTTGATTAACAAAATGGCTGTATCAAATATCATTCTGTATATAATTGCTAATTATGTTTCACAAATAAAAGTTGAATGTAAAAAGTTATAATAAATAATGAGAATATTAAATTTAAACTTTTAATCAGGAAATCTATGTTTCTTAAGGAATAAAATTGTTTTTGAATTACAGTATTGGTTTATGAGGAGTTTCAAAAACTATCAGCATTGACTCTTTTAAACAAAATTATAAGGTTTGATTAATATGCATGATGGCAAAATCTTTATTAAATTGCATTTTTTGCTATTATTTTTTTTTTCTTTTTGGAAGGATTAAATTTTCTAAAAAAAGAGGAACATTGTTCGAACGTTTTAAGACTGTTAGTCAAGTAACGTTAAAATGTTACTAATATTCAACGTTTCTACAACGTATTATTTGCAACATAACTAAACTGAAACTTCCACACAACGTTAAAACAAAACGTTCCTAGAACGTTGAATTGTAACGTTTCATTTTAACGTACTCACAACGTTCGTGTAACGTTAAGGTCCGAAATAACCTTACAGGAACCAATCCACAACGTTCATTGAACGTTATGTGTTTAGTGGGTCAGTCTTTTCCAAGTAAAACAAATAATTGAGAATTAGTGAAAATGAAAACACTTGTTTTCAGTGTACACGTAAGAAAATTATTAGTCGTTTAACTTTGCCCTGTAGCAAACTCTATTTATAACACACTTCGAACGTATGAAACCATCTTTTCATCCTTGTTATTTGAGTGTGTGGATTTCTACGCGTTATATTTGAAATATTTCAATACTGTAACATCATGCATTTAATTGATCGGACCGAATGTTTTTTTTTTTTTTCTTGCACTTTTGACATTTGCAGTAAGTCGGAATAATTTATTACTGTCCACAGTTCTTTGACAGCTAATACGGATTTGGAATATTTTATTTTCAACATATGAGTTTGAATGTCCCTTTGGTATTTCCGCTTTCCTGTTACAATTTACCTGTGAAGCATTTGAAGCAAAACTGAAAAGTTATAATTTTAATTTCTTAGTTCATTGGTAAATGTTCTAAATTCCTTGTATTATTAATCATTACCAATCATAACGAAAAAACGAAATACAAAATGTTACCTTTCAAATCTTTTTTATGATTCTGTAAGCTTTTATTATTAGCTATTTTACTTTTCAATTTGTGTAATTAGTTTGTGTTTGAGGTGTAAAATTAATATTTTCATAAATTCATCTTTGGTTTTATTTTGATTAAAGCGCTAACAACCACTCATTATTTAAAGCAATATTTTGTAATGAAAGACAAGTATGTTTTCATTGATTAATTATGGAATTTTAAAAAAAAAGTCTAGGTATTTTTAAATCGACCATGATAATAAAAGTTAAGATATACTTATAAACAAAACCTGATTTTGGGACACACAAGAGTGAACTGATGTCGTTTTTGGTATTGATGGGAAAATGGATTTTAAGGAACTCCAGTAATTACTTAGGCTCTATAACAACTTTCTTACTAATCTGTTCCGACAAGGTTTGTTTGTTTGTTTGTACCTGGGTCATGTAATAATAATATTTTATTCAGCTGGATCTTGGCTGGATTCTACACTTCTTTGTAAAGTGTCACACCTTCAAGCCACCCACTCACATTTAGAACATTATTTAATATATCTTCTTGTTGTCAAAATAGAATTTCATATGTTTTTGTTAAAGTTAAATATTAACAACCAATTTAATTTAGATTTCAATTTGCAAATATCAGTTGCAATATGACAATATATGATTGAATTTATTACACATTGACCAAGAAATAAATTTCGATTCTTTTGAACCCATGTTTACTTGTGAAAGAACTAGCATCACAAAGTTAGGGTAGAAGTGCTTAACAGTAAACAAGTCGATATTTTCACATAACCAACATGCTATTTTAAGTAGCAAGAAACTTCCACAACATCATGTCTCACATCCAGACTTTAAACATTGGTTGAAAATTAGCTCGTAAAACATTAATACCTTTATTATACAGATCTGATATGTTTTCATAGCTAACCTTAACTGCTTAAGGTAAAATATTTAGACTGCTATGAAAATAAGAAAACAAATATTTTTAATATATTGGAATTTTGAATTCGTGGTGTGACACCTTTAATGGATAATTCTTTGAAACAAAAACATCAGAAAACAGTTGATATATTTTCTTAACTGATCTATGTTTAAAATGCAGGAAGCACTTTTCAACATTTTTTGGCAAAACGTTATTTGTTCAAGATTATAGCCTCAAACTTGGATTTTTGCTTGAATATAACAATATGTCTAAAATTGTAAACTCTGCATTGTTCTTGACATATTTAACAGGTAAACATAGGTTGTACACAAAACAAACAGTTGTCGTTATGAAGATTTCGTGAAACTATTATATTTTTGCTTTTTATTTCTTTGCGACATTCAATATATTTGGCAAAAACATAGCCTCATGTAAAACTACATAAAGTCACCCCAATCCTATTAAATGTTTCAAATAAATTTTATTTCTCCCTATGAATTAATTACGTATTGAAAATTATAAAGGGTGCATGACCATAACTGTATTATTGATCAATGAAACAGTAGTACAGAGAAGAAATATCATCCACAATTGATCTTTATGTTCACGGTTTGTGTTTCTGAGTTCCTCAATTGAATTTCATGTACTTGCCGTTAAAGTTTGATCATATGTTACAGTCAGTTCAAATTTAGCTTTACGGTTGCAAATATACATTGCAATATGCAAGATATGATTTTAATTATTACACATTTACCAAAGAGTAGGACACAATACAAAACACTTCTGATAATCTTTCACAATGTACGTCACACCATCATTTCACTCGCTCACATTTAATAATAAAGAAGCCATATTCTGACAAAAGTAGTGTTTTGATATTTTGTTAACTAAGACTAGCAAATGATTTTACCTGAATGTATCCTTTTAAACTGAGAAATAAATTTTGATCATTTTGAGCTCTTTCAATCGAAATTAAAGCTGACTTTTAATGGATTTGGCTATTATTTTGAAGTTCCTTTTGGTCATATAACTCCTGACGTATTTTGGTACTTAAATATCCTCAGCTTTCATTTTCTTATGCGGACGTGACTGATGAACCCTAATCCAGAAAACCACTTCGGACGCAATAAAATTGATAACTTGTTATTTTCATTTTCTTTAAAAAAGCCAATTAAAGACTTTCCAACAATATTTCTTTCACGGCTAATATCCCTATAGATACATTATCTTTCACTTTTCGTTTTATAGTTAATGTCTTTTATATTTATTTTTTCTATCATGTAAAGTCCATTTGACTTTCCATGTGATACCAGAGATTAAAATAAGATAAAAAAAGTTATTTATCAAACTAAATTTACGGAACTTGCAGGAAAAATATCGTTAAGTTATTATATATCTTCCATTTAGTTACGTTTTAAACGTTGTGAAATAAAACGATGCAATCTAATTAGCTCTTTACAAAGAATATCATGGCTATTGTACACGCGAGGGAGAATTAATTTGTGAATGGACTGGTGTAATATTTCAATGTGTTTTCTATCAATTGAAAATTCAGCGATTGATCTAAAATCCTAAGACACCTGTAATTAAAATAACAAATCAATGTTGACAAGTTAATGATCACTGTACACCAAATATTTAGACCACACAGTCGAACGAGACCCCTTGAAGTGTACGAACAGTATACAAAATACAAAATTGTCTAATATCTATTTAAACAGCTTTATTCTTTAAACATGTTGAAGAAAGCTAAACTGAATAACCATAGGTTTCTCGAGAAGCATTTTTCTTATAATGTTTTCAATTTTGATTCTAAACATTTACCTATCGGCAATATAATTTCCTATTTTCACTTTTCATTTTGGTAATGTTTCAGTAAGACATTTCTATCTCATTTGTCCATGAACTCTATTTCAAATTCAAAATTCGACTTTCAACTCTAATTCAAGCAATATTCCCAACTCGATCTATTACTATAACATTTATAATCCTCACTCAAACTTTAACTTAATTTCGATATTTTTCTCTATTGTAAGTCAAACTCTAATATTCAAGTATTTTCACATGCATTCCTTTTAATTCAAGTTTATCAAATGAAAAAAGAAACATGCGATAATAGAACATAAAAATCATAACAATACAATAGATAATTTTATAGAAATGTACAAGATATTTCATACCTTCCATCTTGATTTGTGTGCTCAATAAGTGTTCGAAATGGGGTTTTCCATAAAATATGTCTTCATTTAATGTTTCCGTTTAAAACGGAATGCACTCACGCAAAACATCCACTTCATCTTAACTTTGGTAGATAATTGTCTCAATGGCTATCATAACACATCTCCTTTTTTGAATTGACAATATGTCAAAGTTTTAGTGTTTTATAATATATTTAGAAGTACATGTACGTAATTGACAACGTTTAGAACTCGTTGAACTTCATTTGAATATCGAAACAAATTATGTATGTAGCTTTTGCTACCAAATAAACAGTCAACTAAGTTGAAAATATCTATAAATGTATCAATTGTGTATAACATGTGTAAAAGCTGCGAAAAGTATGCACTTTTCACTTTAAATGATGTTTTTCACAAAACCGTCCACAGAATATCGTTACAAAATGATATATTACTGCTAGGTACATTTCTGTCTACATACCAGGAGTCACCGTATCGGTTTTTTTCAGAAGAAATCTTTAAGTCTCGATATTTAGCGTTAAAAAGGACCAAACCAACAAAAATAACAATCTTAACAACGTGATGGCGTCAGGCTGCAAAATTATTTTTGTCTATTCGAACATCACTCATACCATTGTTTATATAGAAAAAAACTAGGTTTATTGGTTTATTTATTAAAATTGTAGGCACAACTCATCCTACATCATTCAAAAGTTTTAACGGGTTTAAGCGAAAGTTTCTTTGTGTGCATCAAGAATATTGACGAAGTTTAGTAGAGTAAAATAGTCATGTAGTATCTTACTTTGCAGCAGGAATAAATTATTCATGTTTGAAACATTCGATATTTATTATTAATACTGATTTTACATCGAATGACCCAAGCTCATACATAAGGTTTTTTTTCAATTTCTCTGAGATTGTGTAAAAAGAAAATAATCGAAAGTATTTTACTGCAAAGAATACATTTTCCCTATCTTTGATCAAAAGATGGCCTTATATAACCGTAACTCTATTATAAATCAAAGTTGGAGAAAAAAATCCTGCTTACTTTGTTTTATTTAAAAGAGGGATGGAAAGGTTCTGATAACATAGCAAATTGGAAGAAAATTAGTGATTTTTGTAATTTTATTTTAAAACTAACTATATTTCAACACATTTCAAGTGAAAACACGAAAACATCCTGCTTTATAGGTTTAAAACTATTGTCATACAGATATCGGCCTTTTTCCAAGTAAAAACAAATTGATCTGAAAATGGAAACACTTCCTTACAGTGTAATTGGAAGGAAATCATCAGTCGTTGAACTTGCCCTGTAGCTAACACACTTTGAACGCATGAAACCATTATCTTTCATCCTTGTTATTTGAGAATGAGGATTTCTACGCGAAATATTTGCGGAAAACGAATTAATTTCCCAGGGGAAAACAGTGTGTTTATTTACGGGCGAAATTTTTTCTCCATAAGTAAAACAATGAAATGAATTCCTTTTTTTGTAATTGTGTGTTTTTTGCCAACTTAGGTTGTGGCAAAACAGCAAAACAGAACGCAATATAGGTCGGGATTATGAAAATTGTAACAATCTATTTCAATGCAAGAACATTATTTGATTTTTGTATATAATTACTACGAATTGTTTACAAATGCAGACTAGTGTTTGCTTCATTACATTTGTTTAACTTAGAATATTTGAGGAGAGATAACTCATAAAATTTCACAAAGGAATGTTATGGTAAATTGACCTATTGTTTGTAGCTGAAAAATTAGTACGTTGACTCCAATTTTTATTTTATTTTTGAAAGTGCATTATAAGAGCTATCTTCTTACATGTACTTTGAAATTAGATCGCTTAGTTTCCTAAATGTTTAACACTAAATTGTTTCTTCTTGCATTATATTTACAAAATGTGCAAATCCTGTATGTAAAAATAGCTGCGTGATCCATACTTTTATATTTATTTTGGAAAATAGCATGTTATGATGTCAGTTTGATCAATTAAAAATTACCCTCTATCTGGACTATGATCATTCTGACTACAGCGTAACAAAGTTGTTGTTATTTAATAAATGGTGAATTCATATTTGAATCTATATTTATCACCATTCCATATAAGTTTAATCAATTCAATATCATTTGTAGACAATAAAATTTACATCTTCACTTGGTAAAATTTCTATGTAACACATTTTGTAACTTTACAACTGATATATATATATATATATATATATATATATATATATATATATATATATATATATATATATATATATATATATATATATATATACTAGGTGATGGATGTTACACTGAGTAGTACGTCACGAAAATAACGTACATGATATTTCAATATTGTAACATATACTCTGCTTTAAAAATATTATATTGAAAGTTCATTATGCATAATTGATCGGACTGAATGTTTTTTTTTTTGCCATGTTTACAATGGTTGTAAGTCGGAATATTTTATTATTGTTCACTTTTGTATGACAACTACTAGTAATACGGATTTGAAAGACAACTGGACCCCGTTGAAATGCTCAGTTACGAATGTTGTTTTCTTTTTATTTTATTTGTCACATATTACATGAACTGTAGAATGGGGTGACCAAGATATTTTGTAATTACAGAATGAGATATATATGCACTTTGACGAGATATTTCACAATACCGCCTTACACAAGTCTGTTTCAAAGGTCATTTATACTCACTCTGATTAAAATGAATTGTCTGCAAATTAATAAATAAAATGTGGTACTAAATGTCTCCTGGGAGAGAATTTGAATATATATATACTAATTGAAACATGCTTAAAGGAGGTAATCTAAATACAACAATAGAAAAAAAAACATCCAAGGGTGACAAGAAATATGAAAAAATACTGGAATTTCTGCGGACATTTATTATTGCAATTGTTTCACGAGTACACAAATTCGGGATCAATTGTTGCAATTTAAAAAAAAATGCTGCATACAAATACTTAAAAAAATATAATAAGCGAGTACTCTCAGCTATGTACTTTGTGTCTTTTTTGTTATGATGAATGTACAAATTACCCCCACGTCTGGTATGTGTGTTTGTTAAATGTTATTACTGCTTGGTATCGATCTGATGAGTTAATCCCCTTTCAACTGATTTTTATATTTTGCTCTTATGTCATACTGTTACACCACTGTCCTAGGTTAGGGGAGGGTTTGGCGCCTTCAAACATGTTTAACCCTACCACATTTTCTATGTGCATGTCCTAAGACAGGATCATGTAGTTCAGTGGTTGTCGTTGGTTTATGTCTGTCATATTTTTTTTCTCTAAATTGTTATGTTATGAATTAGGCCGGTAGTTTTCTGAATTGCATTGTTTCATTTTTTTCATGTCGGGGCCTTTTATAGCCGTCAATATCTCATAGATTGCTTAGTCGTAAGTTTTTTCGTTGTGTTGCGTTTTTTGAAATGGCGTTATCAGTTTGTCTGCGACTCAAAAGTTTGAATGTTCCTTTTAGTATCTTCCCCCTTTCTTTGAGGAAAAGGTTAATCCACTTGGTATATATTCATAAGTGATAATATATATGTAAATAAGTTGCACTATGCGGAACGGTGATATATACTTTTTCTCAGTTTGTTCCCTTAGTGTATTATCATGACTCCAGACCCTCCCTCACAACACACCCCGAAGAGTGACTATGAAATAAAACTATGGTCACTCTGGCAGTGAATACCTTGCAAAAGTGGTGCGTCACTTTGGCTGTCTGTGATTTACAAGTTCGCAGCCACGTGCGGTCAGAAATTAAAGCCAATATCTAGTGTATAGATAGTACCACGCTCTCTAAACGTAAAGGTACATTATTTTTCCAGTGATAGTCCCAATTTGCACGATCTTAATCCTTGATGGCCTAGATTAAAGGATCTATCTATTGTTTTATTTGTTTTCGATCTCAACATGCATGAGATATTTGCCACTGGACAACAAACAATCAAACAATCAATCTATTATATTTAACGATTGAATGAAGTGTATACATATAATTATTACTATACTTCACCCCACCTCAAAATGTACCTTTCTATCCGTACGAAATTATAAGGCGTATTACGCCTGGATTTGTGGCGTAAACCAGGCGTAAGTGGTAGTTACGTGTCCAGATCCAGGCGTAAGGGAGCAGGAAACGTAAATTTGTAGAACTTACAGGCGTAGAAAAAAGTGGTAAACCTGGCGTAAATTGAAATAAGCAAGGCGTAAATTTTCCTACGGGCGTAAATCTTTTGTAAGGGCGTAAATCTTAATACCCATAATGCTTTGTTTAAAGGATCATGGGAATTTTTTTTTTTTTCAAATTTGGCTCTCTGGTATAGTTTGCAAGAGTTGGACATATAACAGCTTGATATATTCAGGGGAAATTAGCTTTTTTTTTGTGATTTTTGGAAGATTTGACATTGGAATTATGGAATCAAATTGATGAATGAAAATTGTGAAATGAAAGGAAAGTAGTATACATGGTAAATAATAAGTGTGAGTAAATTAAACTAAGATATTAAGCTTTTATATTTAAACATTTCAATTTCATGAAACCCTCATCGTTGGATAATAATAGTTAACATTTAAGTCTTTCACAAGATAAATTGCAGTATAATCACTGATTTTTAGTTCAAATGACATTAATTTTCAAAACAACTTAGTCAAAATGCTACTTTTAAAATTAATTGTCGTAATTCTTATTTAAACTTAAAATTATTTGAGCCAGTGACTGCATTCCTCAAACAGGGCAATGACGCCAGGAAAAGTATGATTTCTACGCCTGGTTTCCGTGTCATTTAATTTACAGGCATCACGTTTCGTACAGGTACCTGGTCGTCTTTTGCTGCTTAGCCCTGCCGGCATTGGGACGTTGAATTCTAAGCTCGTTTAGGGAGAGCGCCAAACCCCCTGCACGTACACCTGTTGAAACAACACCTTGAGGGGTCCGTAGGTTGTCTGTTGCTAGAAGAGATTTTCTTCCCATTAATAATGTCCTTTTCTATTAGTTGTTAATTTATTTTAATATCGAAAATTGTACAGACGCCATGAGTTGGTAGACCATTATGTATGGAATATATGTTTAACAGATGACGTTGGATATGTCCCAATTGTCGTAACCATAATCCCGTCCTCTTTTCACGAATGTGGCATACCGAATTATACACTTATCAGCAGGTTTGTTCTTACATGCGCAACACGAAAGATGCAGCATGTGGAGCAGGATCTGCTTACCCTTAGGGAGCATCGGAGATCACCCCCGGGTTTTGTTGGGGTTCATGCTCATCAGTTTATAGTTTTATACGTTGAGTTTTGTATACTGTTGTTTGTCTTTTGATCCTTTTCGTTTTTTGCATGGTTGTTAGTTCATTTTTAACTTAATGTTGTTTCGTTCTCTTTAGCCTTTCGTTTAAATTTGTCCTGAATACGCGGTAAATATCTACTACTGGATGTTTAACACGGAAAAATCAATCATGCAATCTGAATTATAAGCAATTTTCAAATAATATACAGCCTTTAAATTTTTTCATATTTTCAAGTCATAATCGTGGATAAATTATGTATGTGCTGTAAGTTGGTAACGGTCTTCTTTGCCAAAACGGGTTTCTTCATAATTGATTTATATGCTGTTCGTGACGTACTATATGCAGAAGTGTTGTCACAGTATAATATACATAAATATACTTATAGATACCTGGATTTAAATTTTACAAAAGACTCAAAAAAGTTGAATAGGCAAAAGAAAGTAAGAAGTTGAATAGCATGGAGGCCCAAAAATTCCAAAAGGTTGTGCCAAATAAAGATCAGGTAATCTATCCCTCAGGTAGAAAATCATTAGTATTAAAAAAAAGTTTTAAACAGTTAATTTATTATAGTGACTATATCAATGATAATTCATGACAACACTGAAGTGCTGACCACTGCATGTAAAATAATAATTAAAATACAACAAAGGAACTGAAAATCCTAATTGCGAAAAGAGCATGAATTGTCAATAGTTATCTCTCTTGTGCACTCTTTGTAATATATTTTATAAGGTTTATTTTTCTGTTATTTAGCACATTTCTTGTGTTTTTCTAATTTCTTTTTCGACTAACATGATAAATATGCATTTCCTTTAACAGCCAATTCAATATTTTTGTCTTTTATCATATGAAGATTTTTTTCAAAAGATGAACAAAGATAAAAAAATTTTGCAGGGTTCTGTTATTTATCCCTTTTAGGACATTCACAAATATTGAAGCCAAAATTAATATATTTTAATTTAAGTTAGATAAATCATGTTTAAATACTAAAATTGCTTACGGCATTCCACAAAGTTCCGTGATTTTGCATGTTAACTTTCTATATATGACTGACAGACTGACATAATTGTATTATTATGTTGAACTTAGTTTCCATACAGGGACAGCAAATGAAGCTTTATCCTTAGTTATTTCGTCAATCTGCAAATTTAAGGAGGACTTCAGTTGACTTCTTGTAAATCTCAAACAAATAATTTGGCTACGCACAATTTGCCTCGTGCAAAAGTAAATTTTTGTTGACAGTGGAAAAACATGCTATAACATATTTCTTATTTTATTAGTAGTTACTATTGTTAATTATTATAATACATGTAACAATTTTACATGATCAAGGTCTGAAATGTAGCTTTAAACAGGTCATATATGAATATAATTGTTGTCTCTCTTACATATGTAGAAGGGTGACACTTAAGCAACACGTGCCTAAAATAGACCAGTTTGGAGTGGATAGTTGTCTCTTTGACAATCATACAACATCTCTTTGTGTTTATATAAAACATTGCATTATACTTGCTGCTTACCCATTATAATAATGATATTCTTTATTTAAAAAGTAACCCAATAAGTATTCACTAATCTTACTTGGGCCCTCATAAAGTAAGTACAAAATGATATAATACATCCAAATAAACAATAAAACCAACAAGCATTATACATAGATAAGATAAATATCATTCATAGTGTTAAAGTTAATTGATAATCTATCATTGTGTGGTTTGACGGAGATATTTGAGGCATTTAGATTTGAATAAACATAAAGATGTTAATGTTTTTATGTTTGTTGTAAGCTATTCCATAGAATTGCAGAACTGTATGCAAAAGATTTTTCATTATATTCGTTTTTGGCCGAATAACTACCAAATTGTTTTTGAGACCGATAATATATAAATATAATAATCATATAAATTCTTTCATAAATTTCAGAGTTCTGAACACAACACATTTTGGGATAATCAGGAGAATCTGCCCAAAAGTTATCTCGATGGTGTAAAAAAGGGCATCTAAAGTTATTCTTGCAGCTCTTTTTAAGTTTTATTAATCTCTAGAGGCATTTATCATTACAATACATATCTTAATATTTCTTGTACCACAGTTTAGTACACTTGTTTTGCCATGACAATATCAACTTATTGCCAGAAAAATCTAGGAATTGTCTAAATTGCTGTACAAAGGGAGATAATCAATGTTTTGCTAAGATTTTAACTGTTTTATGACAATCATTAAGTTTTATTTCCTTCTCCTTTAGTTTTAATTGTTATGTGTTTTTTTTTATACTATTATATTCATTCACTGATCAACTGTCTACATTGGCCCTTAGTATTAACTGGTTCAATAAATAAAATGTATTATATTGTAATATATTAAAAATTAAACAACTAAAATATCAGAGCTATGTTAATCAATGGAAACTATGTTCCCCTAAAACAGTTTATTAAATTTTGAAACTATTTAAAGAAAAATTCTAAATTAAACACAACTTGTCTTGAGTAACCCGTAAACCGATATTGGATAACTTGTATAACATTGTGCTATAGATGAACTTGGAGAACTGTTATTTATGTCAGAGACACATTCATGTCTTCTTTCCTCACTAATGTCTTGTCACTTACTAAGAGTTATCATAGGATTAAACTAGTCATAAGCAAAAGCAATGAGTGGCACATGCAGAGTATAGGGACTGCTAAACCTTCAGGTAAATCTGAACTAGCTCCACTGTTTGGGGTAACATGTTTCCCAACCAAATATTCAATTGATTGATTGATTGTTTTAAATGTTGTGTCTGTTTGAAACATGCTATATACAACTATATCACAAGGAGAGCCAGCTTATATTACTTAATTTGGCTATATTATGCTTGATTGTACTAGAGCAAGTTATATCCCTTATGTCTGGTTGAGCTATAATAGGTTATCTGTCTTATACGTGGTTGAGCTATAAGTTATCTCCCTTATGCTTGGTTGAGCTATAATAAGTTATCTCCCTTATGCTTGATGGGCTACAACTAGAGGCTCCCTTTTTTGTTGATCTTGTATTGTTGATCATTTAGTCTGTTTATATATATATATATATATAGTTTTTTCTGTATCGTCTTTAGTTATTGATCACAACACAAAAGAGGGTAAAAACAATCCTCATTTAAGGGCAATCACTCTTATAAAAAGTGACAGTTTTCTAACAATATCATCAAAATTTGACTTGTTAGTAGATCTTGCCTTGCTGATCATTTTTGTTATTTGAAGTGTCTATTTATTTATTATAATTTTTATCATATAAGGCAAAACGCAAAAAAAAAAATGGTAAAAATCGTCATTAAAGGGCAATCACTCCAATAAGGAGTCTTCGGACGATTTCTCCATTTTGTTATGATTGTAGATCTTGTCTTGCTAAACATTTTTGCTTATTTAAGTTTCTATCTATTATAAGGTTTAAGATATAAGACAAAAACACAAAAAAAAAAAAATGGCAAAAATCGTCATCAAAGGGCAATAACTCTAGTAAGGAGTCAACTGACGATTTCAACCATTAGACTTATTTGTAGCACTTGTATTGCTGATCATTTTTGCAATCTATAGTTTCTCTCTATCTATTATAGATTTCAATATAATAGACAAACATGAAAAATGGTAAAATTTGTCATTTAACAGCAATAACTCCTATAAGAAGTCGTCTGACAGTTTTGACGTATATGGACAATGGTTAGAGCATTCTGAACATTTCTGGCCTGTCAGATTTTCTCTATTTATAACGATTTTCAAAATTTTTTGCATTTTACCCCTATGCAGTGGCCGATCCAGAGGGGGGCGTAGAGGGCGTACGCCCCCCTTTGCTTGCACTTTTGTTTTGTTTTTGTAAAATGTTTAATCAGACTAGACTTCGCGAACTTTGCCATTTCCGTGTATTTACTTTTATGCGACAATTCTTTACTTATAAAGATATTTTTCGCTCGTATTTACTGTAACATATTATTGATTCAAAGTCATGTGATTCGCTACGGTGGAGTTGACCAGTTCGTCGAAGAAAACGTCACTCAGTCAGTTTGAAATCCAGTAACACATTGCTTAGGCTGAGGATGACAATCATGACGCCTTCAAAGCGACAAAGTATTGAGCAAGAACGTATTGACTTCTATTTCACAATTCCACCCAACAGAAAGTAATACTCTATTACACTCTCATGAAAAAAATTCCACAGCAATATCATTTACCTACGAAAACATGTCTAACCCCACACGCCCCAGCCCATTAATAACATTGCTAAATAGTGATCCCCAGTCTGTAAGCTCTAGATATAGAATTAAAAATCAAGGTACGGATCATTTGATTTGAGGGGCAGTCTGAGATATTTTAGAGAAAAATTCTGACCCTGATTTTTGCCTTAAACAAAAATTCTGGCCGTATCTGGATTGAAAACAATAATCTTGTCCACATTTTTGCTATTAGAAAAATATTTTCTACAAAATTATTTAGCATTAAATGAACACGATGAATAAAAGACGGGCATAATTTTGTTATGGGGTTGCATGTGAATCCCATATCTAACCGGAATGTTTGCTTCGCCGAACTGATATACTGAATACTTTTTCAAGGCCCGACTACAACCTGCCTGCTGGTGTGGCCTATATGTCTCCATGTGTCGACCGTCATTCACAACTTCATTGTCATTTCCGACTCATTCGTAGCCTTTGGTTGATTTGGAACCCATCACTTCCCTTGTTGGTTGAAACATTTCAACCAAACATTTGGATAAAAATTGCTTGTTTGTCTTTCTTCGTGTCGGTCGTATTGTAAATTTCATTGAATAGCCGTATATCTTGTTTACAACAAGAAATCTGTGAGGTTATGCTAACTATAACCATACAACAAACGAGAATTTTCCATATCCATTTTTTTTCTGACAAATCCCACATCAAATATATTAACTAGTACATAGCTTTGGATCCATCCAATCATTTTATAATAGACAATTAATGGAGAGAATACGGCACCAAAAATGTCCTACCCCTACACTTTAAACTATAAAATGCATTTTACACTTATATTTTATGCTTTTTAGCCAAAAAAAGGTCCCAAAAAATTTTCGACTCGCTCCGCTCGGCAAACTTTATTACTACGCCCCTTTCCAAAATCCTGGATCCGCCCCTGCTAAATTCTACTTTTAGCCATGTCGCCCATTTTGGTTGGCAGGCTGGATCATCGGACACATTTTTTAAACTAGATACTCCAATGATCATTGTGGTCAAGTTTGGTTAAATTTGACCCAGTAGTTGCAGAGGAAAAGATTTTTGTAAAAGTTAACAGACGACGACGATGGACGACGGACGGCAAGTGATGAGAAATGCTCACTTGGCCCTTTGGACCAGGTGAGCTAAAAACTAAATTATTTTCAATTTCAGAAGGTACCCTTTCTGTTAGATCTTATAAATAAATTTCATTGTTATCAATATGCGGCCCCTTTTAATTTATTATTTTAATTTGTCACCTTTATCTGCATTGAAGTACATGGTCAAAATTAATTGATTTTCATCATAAAATGTTAATTCAATAAGTACTGTAAATTAAGAAATTATTGCGATGTTTATATTAATGCAAAACATGTGACAGTGTATTAAGGTTCCCAATAATATACTTGCATTCATAATTTCATTTGTGATTTTCATTTCAGGATTTGCAATAATGAATGTCACATTAATAGTATACGATATGTTATTTTCATAAGTACTGTTGAATTTACAGTAAAAATAAAATAAGCATTAATTTTGAATATTCAATTCTATTTTATTTTTTATAAAAGTGTTCTTTTTATTTCTGAATTGAAAAGTTAAAAGCATATGATATTAATTGTTTTTTCTGAGTCATCTCCCTTTTTATTATCCTGAATTTGTCTAAGTACATTCAAATTATCTTCAACTACAATCTTTTCACAATGGTAGCAATACATATGTACAAAATCATAATCCACTTACCTGGTTAAAACAACAGGTGTGCTCTGGAAATCGGCACAATTGTTTTAAGTGTTGTTCATCATGTGACAATTAGATATCTACTTCATCTAAGTTAATTCGGCAATAAAAAATGGCATGCTCCATTACTCTCATAAGTAGTCAACCCCCTTTTCTAATAAAGGCGTATATTTCTTTAACTTTTCATTTTCTCACCTGTAAAAAAAAAAGGTTTCAATCATATCAAATCAAATTTTATCAGATTTTGTGACATTGTTTTAACAAGGTTTAGTATTGTTTGCAAGCATGGAGAAAATTTTGCTGATAAAATGCATGAAAATTGGTTTGGCTCGTATACTGCATGATTTATTACAATAGAAACATGAAAAGAAAAGAACTGTTCTTGATAAGAAATAAGATGTTTCTATTCAGTGTTATAGTTTATGTATACTAACTTTTAATTTCTGTTACTCTAAAAATTCTTGATGACTTTGCAGAAAGAAAAGGATAAAGTATAATAAATACATTTGATGATTTTAATGGGTATTCACAGTTTCACGAAGTTCAAAATTAACTTCTCTAGGAAAGATTTCTTTTTTAGTAGAAATGTATAATACATTAACATTATGATTAATCAAAATATTAAAATGAAATCTTTTTTTATTATTTAAAGTGTCAAAATCAAATTTTAAACGAAACAAGAATAAATGTTTTTGAAGTTTTCAACAATCTTTAAAACAGTACTAAAGTTTTCTGTAAAAGCCACATTTTCCCCTTCTTACACTTACTTTATATCTTCTCCTTAACATCCATAATCAAATTTTCTTCCCTAAGACACAAGAATTACTTTTTTTAACCATGTTTTACATTGCATTCAGATATTCGTTATTATCAACAACCAAAAAATGAACCAGAAAGGATCTTGAATATATATAGGCTGCTACTGATTAAAATATAATTCTATTTGTGCTTTTCTTATTTGTGAATTTCATTTTTATCCCAAACGTATCATAAAGAAAATCTAACTTTTTTTATTCACCGAGTCATAACCATGCAAATTTTCCCCAACCATGCATTTGAGGATTTTCATTATTGCTTAATTTCATTAAAAGGTAAAGTACAGATCAAGTTCATTAATATTTTTTGCACTACACTAAAATGATTAAAAGTTGAAATCATATTTTACGAATGGAAAGCTCTTAATCCCATATTATCAGAAAAGTAAATGACTAATATTATCTTTATTATGAGACGAACAATGATTTAATCCCTTATAACGAACATATTTAAATTGTCAATCGGTAGAATTACCTCCGATGAATTACTCCTGTTCATTTTTATTGATCTATCTAATATGTTGCCCTCCTATATAGCATTAATTTGATTTAATGAATTGAAAAGTTTATGTTGCTTCAATAATATCAAATAAATATTGAAAGATTTAAATGCATTTATCAAAATTTAAATTTGACACTGCGGATTAAGTTTAAATTAAAAACTTTCACTGACGAAAGTGACAGTGAATGATTCACAACATGGAATACTATCTAAAGAATTCAATGTTGATATTTATTTACAAAAGATACCAATTTAAAAATTTCAAATTGCTACTCATAGATTATATATTAGTTGATTGTCCGGACCATGCATGAAATATTTGCCACTGGACATTAAGCAAACAACAAGCAAGCCATCAATATATTAGTTGACCAGTCAGTGCAAAGCCCTACTCTGAAAAATAAATTTTTTTAAACACAAAACATGATTTATATAAAAATTGATCGTCCTCAAATGCACGAAATATTTGCCACTGAACACAAAGCAACCAACAATCAATCATTCAATATACTAGTTAGATCGATAGATATATTGGCCTAAAAGCTGAATGGATATATATCGATCTTTTAATAACTGCAAGTATCTACGAAAGGGTAATAAATTTGTGTACTCTGGCTTTTTATTCTTTCTTTTTGTGATTAGTCCTGATCTGGTGAGTCAAGCCCTTTCCAGATGATTTTTCATGGGGTTTGTTTTCCTCAGTTTTTAGTTTTCTAACCACTGCATGAATTATTACAATAAAAACACCAAAAGAAAAGTAGTTTTCTTGATAAGAAATCAGATGTTTCGATTCAGTGTTATAGTTTATGTATACTAACTTGTAATTTATGTTACTTTAAAATTTCTCCATGACTTTGCAGAAAGTAAAATTTCCTCAGTCTTTAGTTTTCGATGTTGTGTTTTGTTTACTGTCTTTTGGTCATTTTTTGTTTTTTATGTAATGACATTTTCAGTTCGTTTTTCAACTGTTCACTTGGTTTCTTTTGCCTCTCTTTTAAATATCAAAACCACTGAACCATGTAAGGGGGTGGTTAACAATCATAAACATGTTAAATCCTGACCAAATTCTTTGTGTGTCCTTCCAAAGTCAGAAGCTTGTTAGAGAGTGGTAGTTATTGGTTGCTGTCTGCAAATATTTTTTTTTTAAATTTTCATCATAAATCAGGCCATTTAACTTTTCCCTTTTGGATTGTTTCCTCTTTGTCATCCTTTTATGGCTTACTATACAGTATAGGTTTCGCTCATTTTTGAAGGCAATAAAGTGACATTTAATTTTTCGATTTTTTATCCATTGGTCTTGAATGGAGAGCTGTTTCATTGGCAATCATACCACATCTTCTTATTCATATATTTTTATTTTCTCTCCATGCACAATTTTAATCAAATAACTGGCTACTTATATCTATATATAAATTGATCGTCCTCAATTTGCACTCAATTCATTAAATTTTGTCTGTGTATTAGATGTCTTGTTTTGCTTACAGGTATTGACCAGTCAAAGTATGGTCTTCAACAAGAAAAAAGTGTCTATGCCATAATTAAAGATGTTCACTAATCTTGTTTTTGACTTTTGTTAGATATTTATTCCTTGTTGTTTATCCATGTAGTGCCATTAACAATTTTGCCTGGCTCACGAATTAAGGAATAACAGTACTGTAGTTGAAGAGTTGCCACCGTCAATTGTAGATTTGACGGTCGCAAATACAGTTTTACTGGCGACGCGTAGCGAGACAGTAAACGGACATTTGCGACCGTCAAATCAAATTGACGGTGGCAACTCTTCAACTACAGTACTGTTATTCCGATTCTAATGCAGTACAAAAGAAATAATACGTTAGAGCTTGAAAAATGTACAAATTTGACAAACAAAAAAAAATCCGCGAATCTTCATGAATGATTTTGGCGCAAAGACGTTGTAGCTAAACGTGACGTCATACAAATGAAAACTTACGAACTGGAGGTTTTTACGTTACCTCTACGATTCAAATTCGGATAAAATCACATTAAAACGGGGAATTCGAGGTAGGTGTTGTTATATTTTCGATAATATTGTAGTAATCGAATATTTGTTGATCCTTTCAATTCAAAATGGCGGATCCTCCTTAGTTACGCCTGGTCAACTGTGGATTTGACGGCAACTTTTAACCAATGAAAAAATTGTTACATAAAATAGCATTAGAATCCCTAGTTTTCTTTTCCTAGTTTTATAACATATACGGTAGTTAAAAAGCCATTTTAAAAATCTTATAAAATCCTTGTTAATTTTTTCATAGAAAGAAAAACGGTGTCAATCTTAATTGAATCAAAAATCTAGAGAGAATCATTTCCCGCAAAAGGACAAATCCTTTCATTTTTTTCTGCTTTTTTAGTTCCATTACTTTTTTATAATTTATTCTTAACAGTCTTTTAAAAAGCTTGTTATTTTGAAACTGAGCAGTTAACATTCTTAAATCTCTTAATTTTCAGAAGAATAAACAAGTATTATATTAGTACGGCAGACGACATTTACATGGTACAAGTAAAACAATGCTATATACCATACCATACAAAAATATTTTCTTCTTCACAGACTATTTGGGTGCAACCAAAATATCAATTGAAGTTCAGGTGTCTAAATTCTAATAGTTTCGAAATAATGTTCATTCTTGGTGAGCATGAAAAGTATTTTATATGCATATCAGTACTTGGAAAAATCCATATTTTTACAAAACCACATCAAAGAATTAAAAAACCACCTGCATTTTTGAATTTACTCTGCCTGAAAAATAAAAGGTACCAAAGCTACATTGATCAAAGTAAGATTCATTCCTCATTTAGTAGAAGTTCAACACATGTTATACCAACTCCTTCATCAAAAGTCACTAAAAACGTTTGCATCTTGAAAAAATATTAATTAACAACGCTTGAAAAACGAAGCGAAAAATTCAAAACACACAAACTTAGCGCCAAGTGTAAATTAATGTTTATTAATAAACTACTGCTGAGCAAGTGAACTTGTTTTATCTTTTAATCTAAATGGCATGGCAAACTAATAAGCCAGGGACAGAACTAATTTTTGTTAAAATAACCGTTGATTATGCAAGAATGTTTTTTTTTTTCGGTAGTTTACTGCTGGTAATCACTTGTTTCAACGCTTACTAATAAATTGCTTATTCTCCACTAAATGTTATGAAAATAAACCTGATGAAAAGATATGTTTTACATTTTCTTTTCTTTGAAAGATGTTATAATTCATTGCTAATGAATAAAAACTCTGGAAATTAAAGAAATGGGGAGGATATTTTAAAGATGTTTGAATTTTCCGGTTAGTTAGCTGTTAATTTTTGTTTTCATAGATGTTTTAAGTCTGGTGGATTTAAAATCAAAGAAAGTTTTTTAAGTTTTACCAGATGTGACAGTTACATAATTATTCTTTATTTCTTCTCATTTTCAAGTCCACATGATCGTTCAAACTTCGATGACATGAATGTAAAAAATGTTTAAAAATAATCAATAACTGTAAAGCAGTAGACTCGGTGCATATATTCAGTCATTTAAAATGCATTATAGACCACCATCAGTTTTAGAAATCAACTTGACTGTCTTTTCCCCTTTGATTCAAAAGAGTCTGGCAGCTAGATGATATTTACAAATATAGTAGTGAAAACATCTTGGTGGTCTTGAGGTAGCAATGTTTGCTTTGCAGTTATCATGCAAGGCCATATCAAACAAAAATACTTTAAAGCTTGTTTCTGTTTCT
The DNA here is from genome assembly GCA_017311375.1 of Mytilus coruscus. Classification (NCBI taxonomy): domain Eukaryota; kingdom Metazoa; phylum Mollusca; class Bivalvia; order Mytilida; family Mytilidae; genus Mytilus; species Mytilus coruscus. Next base: position 16,705 of record JAASAO010002084.1, on the reverse strand, counting down.
TCAGCATTTAGGAATATAAGCCTTAGACTTAAGTTGGCTCAAGTTAGAAAATTGTAACATGTTTTCCAAATGGCTAATGTGAGCTAGATGACAATTACACTTCCTCTAATTTTCATGCTATTTTCACATTTCTCGATCGGTGTGAGAAAAATATTTCTCATCTCTAGAGAAAACTTTGTTCTCATCAAATGATGGTTGAAATTCAATTATGACGTAAAATGTTCTTGATTTCTTCTGAATTTCCTATTGTGACGTCATGAAAAAAGGTGACCATGTCTGATGATGTCACATATAAAGAACAAAACTTTCTGCAAATCTTTGAAAAAGGAATGATAAAAATTATTAGAGAAACAGATTCCATCACTATAACTCGTGTTACAATATTTCTCCACTCTCAACAGTTAAATTTTAATTATTTAAAAAGCTCGGCAAGCCTCGCGCTTTAAATATTAAAATTTAACCGTCTTGATGGAGAAATACCGTAACAGTCACTTGTTGCGGTGGTGAAATCTATATATAATACATAAAAGGGAAAACAGAAGTCATCCAAATATTACACAGTATTAAAGACCTCATCAACAACCAACATTCTGCTCTTATGTAACATAACCATACATACAAACAAGGACCTGTGTTCAAATTGATCTGACTGGGTTTATGCTCAATATATGGTGGGGTTTTAACTAGTTTTGCTTCAGTACTAACCTCCCTTTTGTCTATCTTGTAAGTTTTTAAACTAAAGCACACAATAAATTAACTAAAATATGCTATTTTGATAGTAATCTGCAAAAGTTGAAATTAAAACATGTTTGCCTTTAACCTTTGATTATTTTTTTTATCAAAATGTGGGAAAATTATTAACTGCAGTCTGCCCTTACATAAGATCATCATATGTTGCATCTGAAACAGTAAAACTTTCATGTTTGGCTTTAATTTACCAAATACCAACCAGATATATAATTACAGATGGGTGTTAATGGAACAAGACAGCCTACCAAATTACCTAATGATCTGTAAAGAAAGTAACCCATCATAAAAGGGATGAAAATAATGATCCATGAAAATGACATCTATTCCATCAACAGGTCAAACTGAAACTATTGTATATCAAAGTAAGTATTTGGTCAATTTACAATTTAGAAAAAACTTACAGGTCAGAGGTTAAAAGTATGATAGATAAGAGATAAGTGCATGGAAAACTCTGGTATAGTCATTTACATATCCTTTGATCATTTTTTGTGTTGTTATTTAATCTTCCATGCATGTGACAACATATAAGAGACCTAAAGCGTGAATAAAACATATGTTTCTAACAAACAATAAAACTATAAGTGTTATTAAATATGCAATATGCACACAATTACTTTTATTTAAAAAGTTAAACATCATAAAAATATGCTCATTTATCGTATTACCCCTAATAGTCGAGTGACATTAACAACACAACTTTCATTTTTAATGCTCCCACCTAACATACGGCTAAATCATATACCATTCGAAAACATATCATCTGTACTATCATTTTTGCCCGGTCGTCAAATATTCGTACGGTGCAATTTTTGTCAAATCATGATGAAAGGTCAAGGACGGACAATTTCTAATTTTACAAGACGTCAGTACTTTTTCATATTCTGTCTTTGAAATAATAAAATTCTGTATGGAAATGTGAAAAACTTTAAGAGCAGAGACTATTTGTCAATTATCAAACACACTTTAAAATATTAATGACGTATTTTTAATTAAGAGCGCCTTTTTCCAGAAATAACAGTGAAAATGATAAAAATGAGTGAAAACCAAAATATTTGTCTGTGATTTAATTGGTAATCACCATAAAACTAAATAACATATTTCATTTGGTGCTAAGGAAGTTTTTGGCATCATCATATTACTGCAATCACGCTTCTTGCTAATTACACAACCAATCATAACAACCTATACAGTTGCCCAAAATACAACCATCTGCAAAAAGATTGCTTTTTAGCTGTTTTACGTGAAAAAAATTATGTAGTCAATATTAGGTTGAAGAAACACAATTAAAAAATGCAAAAATGTACGAAGGCAATAATACACGCGGGATTCTTGCTTTTAAGGGGAATTTAGGGAGCTAATTAAAATTTCAACACTCTTTTATCATTTCTTGTTATTTTGTTTGTTATTTCATGATTATCATTAAATATTAAGCTAGCCCAAAAAAACTAAATACATAAATAGATAATTACATAGTTACAAAGTAAATTAATGAAAAGTTGAATTTCAATATTTCTCTTAAACAAATCAGAAAAATTGTTTTCTTGGTTGCTTCAACTGCATCGTGCATTGATGAAAAAGTTAAAACTATTATATTCAAGACACTGAAAATGTTCTTTGTGTCTGTCCGTAGTAGGAATCCCTATCAAACTACGCAATGTTCTATTAAAAATTGACATGTCGCAGTTACATGCAGTTGCATTTTGTATTTGGCAAAACCTTTTGGAATTTCGGGTCCCCAATGCTCTTCAACTTCGTACTTTATTTGGCTCTTTTAACTTTTTGATTCGAGCGTCACTAAGGTGCCTTTTGTAATCAAAACGCGCATCTGGCGTACATCATTTATGCCTGGTATCTAAGAGTTTATTTACAACCACTGGGTCGATGACACTGCTGGTGGGGTTTCTACCGAGGATATCACCAGCCAAGTAGTCAGCACTTCTGCGTTGACTTGAACTATCACTGATATGGTCATAGTTATAAATAAACTGTCTGCAAAACATTGCATTTTTACAAATACTACGGCTTTTCTACCCCCGGGAATAGATAACCTTAGCTGTATTTGACAAAACCTTTCCAAATGTTAGGTACTCAATGCTCTTCAACTTCGTCTTATTTGGCCATTTTAACTTTTTTCATTCGAATGTCACTGATGAATCTTTTGTAGGCGAAACGCGAGTCTGGCGTACAACATTTTAAGCCTGGTATCTATGAGGATTGTATTTACATTGACTTACAATTTATTTCTATTACCAAACAATAACATGAATAAGTAAAATCGTTTTTTTTTACCTTCAAGTGCTTTGCATGTTATAATCTGTTCGTTTGGTTTTCTAATGGGGCGAAGATCTCATAACTGCAATAAGTGTCTGTTATTTTTTCTGTTTAAATGTTAGATAAAGAGCGTTAAAAATGAGATCACTTACAACCAGGACTGTAATGATGAATTTACATTGCTTGCTATTTAACTCTATTTGAATGTGTTATCATGAATAAAATCCCTTCCTGTACAACATGCAAATGTGCACTTTATAACTTTGAACTTCACTAAAATTTACCAAGCGATTTAAGAGGAGTATTGCTCATTACAATATTTTTTAGATTAATGGATGGACATATGAATGGAAAGAACAAAACACAAATGGGCGTAGGGACAAGATGATTCCTACATTTCCGATAAACACACATATAACACCATGAATAAAGTGAAAAAAGTAGGACAGACAAACAACAGTTCTCAAAACACAACACCGAAATGTACGAACACTAGCTTAAACCAGTGGTGATTGAAGTTGGTCAGGAAGGGTAATCAATCTTTTACAATATAAAACTTCAGTCATATTTCACAAAACAAATAATATACTAAATCAGTATGTAATAATATGCTAACATAAATGATTTGTGATGTAAAGCGTGTGGTCCAAAAAGTATTTATTCGAATATTGAACGAGAATAAACTTCTAATATATCTTTCACTTTCGACATCGAATAAAACATATTTCTATTATATATACCTTGTATATTCCTTACTCACTTTTATTATCCCTTTTTAAATATGATAAATTATTTTCTCTTGATATTGACAACAATCGATATGTTATCTAAACAATAAAAAGCAAAATGATCCGTATAGTATGCAGATGGTGGTTTTAAGGGCAACTGCAAAAGCTTCTTTATAAGGCTGATTCCTGACCAGTATTATATTAATTGCAGCTAAAAATGACGAAAAAAAAAATTTCTTAACCTATAAACGATAAATCTATTTTATTTTTGACATATAAATATTGATACATAAAGAAATATTTTGCTTTTTACGCTATTTTATCATATTTGAAAAATTTTGAAAAATTGCAATTTTCCGTAACCATCGCGTAATTCACATTTTAATGTGCACCTGATTTAGAATTCTGTGATTCTGTTCTATTATGTTCATATGATTTTTTGAAAAAAAAATATCATAAAGAACCAGCAAAGATCATTATGTTTAATTATTTCGAAATTTATGAATGTTCATTCTTGACCTTTGACCTTGAATTAATAAAAAATGCACCGTACGAATTATTGACGACCGGGCAAAACAGAAAGTACAAATAATAAGCTTTCGAATGATATATAATATAGCCGTATGTTAGGTGGGTGCATTAAAGTCGTAAACTAAGCGTCTTTTTTTTTGAAAATGTCACTCGTCTATAACTGAAATGATATTCTGAAAAAGTAGGGCATTAATTAATGAAAAAATCATATATTCACTTGATAGACCCAGAGCGAAGAAACTGTTCCTTTATTGCTGTTCTTCATTTCAAAGTCTCATAGTGATGCCTTCAAAATGGAATAAAATCTCACCCTGACTGCAAGTTACAGGCAGTAGTAGCATTTTTGCTAGACTGTTATATTAATAACACTACATGTAACTGTATTTTTAGTAGGTAATATCATAAATGATTCTCATCCTGATTATGCATGAAATATTTGCCACTGGACATTAAGCAAGAAATAATCAACCAATCATGCAGGTCTAGAAAGTGCAGGGGTCCTTAACATGCATATAATAATTAGCAAACAACATTCAATTCATCTAAAAGGACTTTAAGGTTGGGTTTTTTAATTTAAACATATTTTATTTGCATAAACACAAATTGGATGAGACACAAGTCAAACAGACTTATGAAGTCTTCCCATTTAACATATTTAACAATACAATATATAAGAGCATGCATACATTACATATTATTTCAACATTTGTATTAATTGGACAGAAAAATTAAGGTTGGGTGTTTTAGTTCCAAAATGTGCACCAATTTGTTCCTATAATTTGGCTGACTGATTCTGGTCACATCTGAAAAATACTTGTTCTGCTATGAATCAACAAAAATATTTCCAATATTCCATTTAGCAAGCATTCCTTTCCAAATTCACCTTTTCGTCCAAGGAACTAACAAGAGGCCCTGTCAATCATAATTTGTTTATGAAATAGGGATTTTTTTTAATTTTGAAAAAGCATTTTCTTTACTGAAATACTAAATCCTGAGGAGGCATTGAGCCTGAGGCCTGATGCATCCTGTAAATGTGAGGTCTTAAATCTAGACACATTGTGCACCTAATGCACATGTTGGAATGTCTACAAGATACATGATACAAAACCAAGGAATAGACACATTTTTGCATAAATATCAAGATATCATACATGGAATCATAGAAAACAGAACTTAACAATGTCAATATAATGTAAATTAATTATCATTTCTCTTTAAATGTCTGTATGTATAACCCATATTTTTAAAAGTCTCTATATTACAATTATAAGACCATTTCTTTAAATCATTTAGATAAACTTTGACCTCTTCAATTAATTAAATTTCTGATTAATTAATCTGTTCTGTCAACATATATGATACTGAAAGGAAACAGATTTAAATATTATCAAAGGGCAGATAACTCTGGCATAATGAATTGAAAGTTATACTGAAAACACAGGCAAGCTGGTCTATAAATTTGTATTATAAACCACAGGTTATCAGGGAATTTTGAAATCTATACAATATAATTATATTTAAGAACCTATGTAACCATATGAAAAGATGTAAATTATAAAGTTCTCGTTTGTAAATCATTTACTTAAGAACATATGAAATAAGATTTGTATAAATAAAACAAGTTTTAATCTCATTGTTCAAAAAGGAAATAACATGGTCAACTGAGTGCAGTGAATGACCAAAACCAAAAAATTGTAAAAAATGACAAACAAACCAAAAGTAATACAAGTCATGACTCTGGCCCAACCATCAAATCAAAAGGAGTTTTATTATCCCACTCCCACCTCTTTTTCTTTTAAAATCATGTAAAAACTGACAATAATCAGTCTAAAAAGACTATTTTCCAGGTGGACCCTCTAAGTTACGATCTAAAAAACTTTCTGTGCCTGCTAACTAAACTGCAGATAAACCCTATTTAAGTCCTCCAATGTGGTAGAAGCAAAGAAATTTTTACAAGGAGTGTTGTAAAATTTTAAACTATCAGAAAACAGGAAGTATACATGCACCAAGATCTGAAAATTGCAAATTGCTCACAAGCTACAACTCAACATTATCAAGCTGCAGACCAAATACAAAATCATTCCTTTTATAGAAGCGAAGAAAACTTTTATGAAACTTTTCTACCCAAGGTCAGACAGACAGACAGACAGAGCTGAGCAGTTACTTAAGACCTGCTTTGGCTGTTGCTGATGCAGGTAATTACAAATTTAAAAAGTTGGATTAGAAGCTAGGAATGATCGAAATTGCCTAATGAAATCTGCCAATATTTTAACAAGAATCACAGATGTCAGTTAACAGGATTTGATATTCAATTTCTTGAAATTTTAATTAATATAATCATTACTGTGGATTCATTTATTTTTGAGGGTACCAATTTACATAGATTGAGAACTTGCATTTTGTGAATATATGATTTCATGGTTATGCCAAAGTCTGTACATATTCCTAAAGAATATTTATTATATGTTGAACATTTAAATTCATGGTTCCTGTGTACCAAAGAAATCCATGAAAATTGGTATCCAAACAATGATTAATAATCCACAGTATGCAGAAAACACAAACAGGCATCATTATGGGACAATTTGAGAGCTTAATCCTCAGACAGATCATACTGGGACAGAATTTAGCTATAAATGGTAAAAGACAAAGAATTTAAACAGACAACATGCAGTTAAAGACATTTAATATTGTGATTTTCTTACGAAATATGTAACCTGATACACAACTGACTCTAGTTATATGTTATATTGTATTTTCATTGGAAAACAATCTACCTACGTATCAATTCATCACAGGGACTAATTTCTTTATATTTCTCTCATTTCATCAAAAGCTTTGTGTAATCTCTGACATACAAGATTTTGGTCATCTGAGTCTTGACAGTGTTTATTGTCAGGTCAGCCAATCAAATCAAACAAACTTCTTGTACTACTGAAACAAAAATACCAAATAAAAATAAAGTTTGTTTACAGAAAAAATAACTTTCACAAGCAGGTTCAACAAAAGGATTACAAAGCCAGGAATGTCTTAAATTACAATAACATTAACTTTCTGTTTGATAAATAGACAAAATAGTTCATGTTATTTTACAAATATCCAATTTCTTTACAGTTGCTGTTGAACAAACATTTATGATATGTACTAAGCAGTTTAACCATGAGAAAAACTGCATATTAAGCCATTGTTTATTGCTTTGCCATTGAAAATCATCATGGATAAAAACTAATAATTCACACTGGAGAATCTGTGATAACTGTATTGCAGTCTTCCATGCCATACATTCACTTTCAAGAGCACCAACTGAGGAGGTCCAAAAAATAATAATAAAACATTTTTTTTGTATACATTTCTATCTGCATCCATTCTAATTTTGTTTTGCCTTGCATTTGCTCATTTTAGTGTTTAGTAATTATCACAAAAATTTCTTATAATTTTTATCTTTTAGCAGTACTAACCAGATTAAATTGCAAATTTTTAAATGTCAATTTGTAGACTGTCTTATAGTGCTTTGTATGTGATTTTTGTGTCAGCTTTTTTGTTTGATCTAGTTGAGCTGTTTATATAGTTATTTATTTGCATGCTGTCTGCTTTGTTGCTTGTTTTGTTTGTTACAATATAATATTTTCAGAATATTAATTTAGTCTGTGAAAAGCTCTCCAGAGCTTTTATCTGAAATATTTGTCGAATCCAAATATTGTTTTACTTAATGTAAAGTGCCTAGTCTGGCATGTAAGCAATTTATTGCAGGTTTCAAAAAGAAAAATAACACCAATCAATGGCAATTAGCTTACACATTTACACCATATAATTTTACTAGTTCTAATTTCTAAAAGAAAGAAGAAAACATGTTTGCCAGAAAATTTACAAAAGTATATATGTCAAATCCATCAATTGGCCAAAGGGACATAACTCATTTTTTTTTCCTGGTTTTGATTTCATATAATATTAATTAAAATATGGAAACACAATTCTTAGATTTTGAAAGTTATTGAACAGTTTATCTAATTATCTAAGAAGAGCTCTGTGTCCTGGCATATGGTTGAAAAAGGTAGACATTAATGTGTTTATTGGAAAATAGATTGTGAAATTCCAGTATATGGAGGGTGAATGAATTTCATTATCTTTTAGAATATATCTTTTTTTAAACTGAAAGAGAGAACTTTTCAACTAGACAATATATAGAAAACCATTATACACACAATTTGTTTATTAATGGCAATGAAAGAGTTCTCTTTGAACAAGTAAAATTTTGAAAATTATTACTGTTAGAAGTTAATCACTATTCTATCTATAACATATATATAGATATTAGGGATGTCAACTCGGTGAACAATTACTAATCGAGTACTCGTTGGTTTTATCGAGCGATACTCGAGTACTCGCTCGGGAATATCTACAACATGAAAGCACAAAAAGACGTATTTTACATTCTGTGGTATGTTGTTCAACGGACGAAAAAAAAAACAACATCTACATAAGTATCTGGTAGAAAGAATTACACACCGTAATTAATAGCTCATTACCTACAAGTACTAATTAAGTAAAAAACAATAATCTAATCATTATAATTTAATGAACACCTATTTAAAAATTATAACAAGGAAAAACCATATCAAACAATTGTTTGGTAATCGTTAAGAAAACACATTCAATGTTTACAAAGGCGTAAGGATTAGACGTTTAACTATTCAATGAGGGTCACCAGAGGATGCAACAAATTTATTTCATTTGAAAACATTTTCTTGTCAACTATTATTGGGGACAGTAGGTTTTGCAACTTTGTAAATTACAGTCTTGCAGACGAAAATATTTGCTCTGACGGTACCGATGTGACGGAATGGCTAAGTGTTAGCCTAGGTATAGCCCACGTTTTTCGGCGGCATTTTAAATGACAATTTAGCGCAAACATTCGAAACATAATGTATTTTATTTACTAGTATGATTAATCAGTGATGCCTATTTAATTTTCCGAAAGAGGTTCTCAAGAAGATTAATTTTGTATAAAGTAGAAAGCAATATTCTAACAGGAAACCGATTAGTCAAGTATCGTTTTGGTATTCGATACTCGGTACTACCAAGCGATACTCGAATACTCGAGTACTCGTTGACATCCCTAATAAATATAGAATTCAATAAAAAGAACCAACCAGCTTTTTTAATATATATTTAGATATAGCTTAGTTGGTTGAGTGGTCTACGGCGCTGGACACAGCTGTGCTATCGGTGTTGCCAAGATGTTACAGAAGCAAGGGTTTGAATCCCACTGAAGGAAGAACAAAGCAAATTTGCAGATCTAACATTGTTGGGCTAAATTTGAGACAATTTATATATATTATGGTAAGATAAGAATGGGTTTACGGATGTAGAATGTCTGTCATAAAGTTGTCACATGTTTAGACATATATATAGAAATATATCCACATTTCTCTCTTATGTGAATACACTGACTATTCATTGTTCTATCATGTTGTATTTTATTGTCAAAAAAAAAAAAATCATTGTAATCTTTGCATAAAATTTAAAACCCAGAAGGGTCCATGATTGGTCAAAGAAAGAAACATTTTAATGATCCTTATAGCACCAGTTGTAAGCCTACAAATGCAGTTGGGTTCTTTTGAAACAAGTTCTTTGTGACCGGTTCAAAATACCGACCAACTGCAAGTTTTGGTTTAATAGACAAACTTTTAATCCATTTTAAAATAATTAATAACCAGAACATTGCATTATAACTGCTATTCATCCATTTCTGAATATATCTTGTACCAGAGTTTGAAGAGAAAAAGGCTGTTCTTATATTTTAAAGCTTTTGTTTGTTTGCACATACATTTGGTACTGTTGTTTTGCTATGACATTATCAACTTATTGACAAAAAGGGAAAAATAACTAGGAATTTTGTCTAAATTGCTATACAAAGGGAGATAATCAAATTTTTGCTAAGATGTTCCCTGTTGGTTACAAGAGGCTGAGCGCAATTATTCGTAATGCATTTTCCATAGGGTACCAGTGGTGTTCCGTATTTTATTTCTCGAAGACAACACAAACTAGGAAAAACGGGTAGCAGTTCCTGTTACTAGAAATGCCAATCTTGCATAACAACCAAAAATATATATATATATATGGTTATGCGGCAAAAATGGACTTAAATGCAGTTAAAAACATCGTCTATTTTTTTTTTTTTTTTTTTTTTGCTTAATGAAAAAGGCCTTTTTTTAATGGCTCCGACGTGCAGAAATGGAAGATATTTTCTATACTTTGTAAAATGTGAATTTGATTTTCTGGATTTTTTAAACCTAAATGGATAAGCTTTCGATTAAAAGTAATTCCAATCCTGTATCATCCAATCAGAAGCCGTACACGATTCTATTCTGAGTACCATCTTGGGGTAAAATGTAAACAAATAATTGCGCTCTTGTAACCTATAATTGACAGTTATTTTTAAAAATGTATCAGAGACTCTTCATGTTATCTGTTGTTTGTACTATTATATTTATTAACTGGTGTGCTGTTATTTTTTTTAATATGGCCTCTATTGGCCCAAAGCCTTAACTGGTAAAAAAAAACAAATGCATTGTGTTGTAATATTTCAAATATAATAGAATAAAATCACAGAGCAATGTTTATCAATGGAAACTATATGTAGTACCCTTAAAACAGTTTTGAATTTTTACAACTATTATAATTCATATTTAAAGAATTATAAATGAAACACAACTAGTCTTCAGTAACCCATAAACAGATAATGGATAATTTGGATAACTTTGTGTGACAGATGTCCTAGGATATGTTATATATGTCAGAGGCAATGTCATGTCTTCTTTTCCTCATTAATGTCTTTTCACTGACTATGACTTATCACAGGATTTAAAACTAGTCATAAGTAAAAAATAATGAGAGGCACATGTAGAGTAAAGGGACTGCTTAACCTTCTGGTAAATCTGAACTAGCTCCACTGTTTGGGGGTTCATGTTCCCAACTTTTACAAATTCTGTAAATCTTCAATTTGATTGATTGATTGCTTTAAATGTTGTGTCTGTTTGAAACATGCTATATACTGTCAGTGGCGGATCCAGAAATTTTTAAAAGTGGGGGCCAACTGACTGCCTAAGAGGAAGCCCGTTCCAGTCATGCTTCAGTGATTCCCTATATAAGCAACCAATTTTTTCCAAAAAAAGGGGGGCCGGGTCCCCTGCCCCCCCCCCTTAATCCGCCTCTGCCTGTATCACAAGGAGAGCCAGCTTATATTACCTAATTTGGCTATATTATACTTGATTGCACTATATAAGGTTATCTCCCTTCTGCTTAGTTGGGCTATAAAAGCTTATATCCCTTCTATTTGATTGTGCTTTAATAGGATATCACCCTTATGCTTGATGGAGATATAATAAATTATCCTCCTTATACTTGATGGAGATATAATAAGTTATCTCCCTTTTATCATATACTTGTATAAAAGAGGGACGAAAGATACCAGAGGGACAGTAAAACTCATAAATCGAAAACAAACTGACAACGCCATGGCAAAAATAAAAGACAAACAGACAAATAATAGTACAGATGACACAACATAGAAAACTAAAGACTAAGCAACACGAACCCCACCAAAAACTGGGGTGATCTCAGGTGCTCCGGAAGGGTAAGCAGATCCTGCTCCAGATGTGGCACCCGTCGTGTTGCTTATGTTATTACAAATCCGGTAAATAGTCTAATTCGGTAAGTCACATTCGTGAAAAGGGAAGGGTATTATAGTTACGACATAAGGAACATATCCGATATCATCTGTGAAACGGTAATTCTATAACGGTCAACCAACTCGTTATGGCGTCCGTAAAATTTACGAAGGGATGATTTCAACTTCACTATTTGGAACTCAAAATATTACTAAAATTTTACAGTTCAATAACATTTAAAAATATTAAAAGTCTATGAAAGGATTACTAGGTTTATTGATCAGATTCCTAAGAATTTCCTTAGCGGGCTGATAAAGGAACCTTTATTGACTGCTTCCGGAATGTTATCACATGCCTTTCCGTTAATTTCCGTGACGTTTATCACATGCAACTTCGTGCATTTCCGGAAATTTGTTCGAAAACGACAACACAGTGCGGAAAACCGCAAGTGATTTAAGACTTTTCACAAAAAGGAGCAAATTTCAAACTAAGAACATGATAATTGTTGTGATAGATAAATAAAATGCTTGAAATATCAATAAAAACAATTAAAGTTAAGAAATTTGTATTTGGTTGTCTGTAAATTATTATCTAAAAATTCATGGAAAGACAAAATTTTAATTAATAGTTCTTGTCTGTATTTCTTCTGTTGAAGTATATGATAAAAAGATAATTACATGGCAATTTTCATATCAGACCCTTTATCGGCCCTAGGTCATGATATCATCCCAAGATCCGCAATCTATACATACTTGATGGAGATAAAATTAATTATCTCCCTTAGACATTTTTCAATGAAATTTCAATTTAGGGATTCATTCTTCGAAGTGCAGTTTAAAATGTACATGCATAATGAATAACATCTTAATTCTAATATCCATTTGTACAAAATTTCAACTTTTAGCTTGATTGTATTGATTTGATGCAAAAATCCCTACCCATTCATATAATTAATAGGAAAATAACAACCCTGGCATTTATATATTATATGGTCCAAGGACAAAGTTATCGATCGTCCTTAGATTTTTGTTGTCTACAAATATAGTCCCTAGTGTGGACAGTGTATAACTTGCATACACTTTCCAAATTTATTTCTTTATATTTTATGCATGAAATGTTAAGTAAGGGGATGAAATTACATGTTTAAAAAATTTGGGTGCTGAATCTTTATGTTAAGTAGTGATTTGGTCCAGTTAAAAGAGGTCAAAAACTAGTATGTCTGAAGCTGTCAAACTGAATTTTAGACCCCCTTAACATAGAATTGTCAATACTTTGAGTTAGAGCTGGTAGACTTTTCTATAATTTTGATATTATTTGTCCCAATAGTAGTACACTACATTGTAAAAATCTTTTTGAGATAGAGCAGGTGCGATTTTTTTAATATGACTTTATTGTCTAAAAGAAATGCACTACGAAATAACTGTGTTCTCGGGCCATATAGTTCCTACCTATCATGACATCTTATTGGGATCATGGGATCTTACAAATTATTAGACATAAAAAGACCAGAACACAGCTTTTACAGGCTTCTTTAAACAAGATGATTATTATGACCCATTGTTATATTACCTTCGTAAAATTGCACCCCACTGATCTATTTAACATCTCACAAAAGTTACCCATACCCGCGACACCTCTGTGTATACCTTTGATACGAAAAGAAGCCCCCGCCCCCTTCCATATCTTGTACTTAGTCATATAATTTCATGTAGGTCATAGCAAAGAAATTACAAAACGGATAGAATCAAACCAACTTGTATTATTTTAATGAGGTACTAAGGTACAATTGATGACACAAAAAACAAATGGCTGTTTTTACACATTTCGTTTGAATACAGGGCCGTAACTACATTGAGGCAAATGAGGCAAATGCCACATGTTGAAATTTAAAAAAAATAATAATAATAAGTTGAAACAAAACCTTGTCTTCATATCAAATTGTTTTCACGCCGAGTGTCTTGCGAGAAGCAAGTTTTTTTCTCCCTCTGACATCGCCCTGTTTTTTTTTTGGGGGATCCATGTTTCTCATTTATTTTTAGTTTTCAGTGTTTTAAATAGCCAAACATGACATTTTGATGGTGTGTTAATATGAGGTATTCTCACATGAACAAGCACACCATAACTGTTAATACTATAAGAGCATACACCTCAAGTACGGGGAAACGTTCTACTGCCTCCACATAGCACTAGAGATAAACTCTAGAATCCATAGAAAATAAACGGATACGGAGTAAAAGTGCATGGGACAAAATCGCACACAATATATAGGAAAAAATACAAATCATCAATGAACAGGGCTTTTATTCCTATTCTTTATCTGCACCGTCGCTGTAGGGTCTTCAACAATGAACGAATCATTCATACCCTACAACAAGGTCAAGACTGCCCCTAGCGTCGTCAATACCTTATGACGAACCTTAAATTGTTCACGAAAGATCTCTTACATTCATTTATATGGTTATTATAAAAAAGACGGTTAATGACTTAATGTTGTTCCTTGTGGACCTTGTACATAAAATATTTTATTTTCCAAATTACGGGGCCCATAAAGAGCATATATATAAATCAAGCACAATGATTAAAGTAATTGAGTCAACAATAAGACATTACAATATAAAATATATATCATTATATCATAATAAGCCTCATTCAGAATCAGAGCCAATATAAAATTAAAATATTAAACAACAAACACATTGATATTAAATAACAGTATCAAAACCTGTTCTTCTCACGTGCATAAGTTGCCAGTCATTTTGTTTCATCAGTCATGTGATCAGCAAAAGGTACACTCACTGGTACCCTAGGCCTCCTATGATACTGTTCAGGACTCTGTTAGTTATAAAATGCTCTATTGAAAAGCAATCTTTTATTCTACATTGAAATTATGCAACAAAATAAATTTACTCTGAAATTAACAATACTATGTTAACTTATTGTAAGATCTTGTAACAGTGAAAATAATTAAATAATATCATATGTTAATGATGATAAATACAATGTAAATGAAAAATTAATTAATTAACTTGAAGGTAATTTGTCCTAGATATGTTGATAAAATGAAATTTTAAGTGGAACATTTGTAATAAAATATACTTTATATGTGATACAGTTTACAGGTAAGAGGGAAAGTTTAAAAAAGAACGTTTTATCATTTTTGAAAAAATACTTTTTTCCATATTTTGCTGTTGGCAGGAATCAAGGTATAAATTTTATCACAATATCTAGTCTACATTTTTTAAAAAGAGCATAGCAAAATAATGTGTTATTGAAATGAATGCAAATAAAATAATTTGATCGTTATAAGACCATCTTAAGACACGTATGACACTTTTTTTCACTGTATTAAATTTGCGATATATTTAGGATATAGTCTTATTTAAGACACTTTCAAAAACATGGCTTATGACCTACGACGTTATATATTAGTATACTATTCCCATATTAGGAATATGTCTAAGTTAGTTATCCTCTTCCAGGAGTAAATACAGCCTTTTACTGTAGGTTAATCATTTTCCCGGACAAAGCGGCATAACTCATGACGGTACACACTGTCACAGCTTATGGCGTAAAATTTCAAACATAAAATGAAAAGTGTAATTTTCTGTTTTAATTGGAATAGCTATCTATTAGCCTGTATTTTAGACCATTTGAAATTATGGCACTTAAGTCATCTATTAAAAGATGCATTGAAAAAAGCTCTATATACCTAAAAATGCAATAGATATACAAGATCGTATTATTAAAATGATTTTGGATATAAGTTATCCCTGAGAAAAGTAGATATACCTATACTTTATTCTTGCACTTCCCTTTGAAAAGTCATAACTGTATAAATTGAGATGTATGGGCAAATATCTACACGTTGTCTTGCTTTCATTATTGATCTATTTTCTACCAATATATTTAGTTTGCGCTTTAATTGGGGTTTTAAGGGAATTACCATTCATTGTCTGGCATATGAAAATTGCAGAAGGGGGATTATAACAGCTGATTTTATTAATTTATTCGTTTAATCTTATCTGAAACAAAGATGATGGTTTTTCTCATTTTTTTTTTTTTTTTATTCACAATTTAAACTATACATTTTTCTTTTGACGTTTATGATAACAACGATCTTCAATTAAAACGAATATACAAAAAAAAAATGATGCATGATCCCGATATGTTTTATATCAATTTCATTTAATTAGCATTTGAATTGATACTTACAATTTTCCTTTCTCATAATTGAGTTAATATAACTTATAATTCTTATTTTCATTCGAATTGAACTGGAACAAATAATTATAACATAAAATAAAAACCAGAGCATTACATCAATTACGTTTTGCGAAAGTTTTCTACAAAGCAGGTATTCTTTTTAAAACAGTCTAAGTATTCTTGTTAAATAACGAAAAATGTTATATATATTTATTTTTAAAGAGAAAACCAGAAAAACGCAAACCCGATGTATGCTTACCTTGCATTTCTTGTGACGTTTTTCAAACCGTTTTTAAAAATTACATTTTCCGGTTTACGGTTCGAACATTACGTTTTTGCGTAAGAGTGGGATAATTAAGTGTTATATTGATATTTTACATTTCGATTCCTATTTTTGTTTTTATTTTTCAAGTCGATTGTAAGGAATTCAACCATAAATCACTATATTTTCATCGAACTGACCAGTTTACGTATAAAGTTTATTATCCGTAGCAAATTGTAATTTGTACCAAAATTTTGCGCAACGTCATATATAACTGTACCAAATGCAAA